>CM047431.1:1226597-1519549 GCA_026168455.1 Theocolax elegans
TCGAGATTTTAAAATTAAGAATTGCAACCCAAGTAGATAAGTTCTAAAGATTATTTTAAACAAAAGTTGTTTGTAATGTTTTTTCAAAAAAATCAATAGATTTTGAGATAAATGGCTTTATAAATAGTAATTTTTCTAAAAAATTGAAAAATTTCCATTTTTCATGGTGGAATAACTCTTAGGCAAATTATTTTTAACATCTAAAATTTTTTTTCTATCTTCTGGAAGATATTTCCAGTCTGTTCACAAAATTTGGAGTGATTTAAAATTTTCATCGTACCACTTGACGTGAAATAGCCCATATATATATATATATATATATATATTACACCTTTGGTGTAAGTTATGTCCTAAAATACGTGAAAATTAGTGATTTTATGAGGTTTATGAGGCATAAGTTACACCAGCGGTCTTGGCCAATAATCTAACCCAAGCCATTCGAAAGCTCGCGAAAAATGTAAACTTTTGAGAGTTGTTAGATTAAAATCGATTATGGTGTAGTAGCCTTTTTTTTGATATTCAATATGTCCGGGTGTTCTATCTCTTCGAGATTTTAAAATTAAGAAATGTAACCAGGGTAGATAAGTTCTAAAGATTAATTTAAACAAAAGTTGTTTGTAATGTTTTTTCAAAAAAATCAACAGATTTTGAGATAAATGGCTTTAAAAATAGGAATTTTTCTAAAAAATTGAAAAATTTCCACTTTTCATGGTCAAATAACTCTTAAGCAAATTATTTTTAACACTTAAATTTTTTTTGTATGTTCTGGAAGATGTTTCCAGCCTGTTCTCAAATTTTGGAGTGATTTAAAATTTTCATCGTACCACTTGACGTGAAATAGCCCATATATGTGTATATATATGTATGTATGTATGTGGGTGTGTGTGCGTGCGGCGGAATATTTATATAATATATATATATTTTAAAATTGTTTTTTCAAGAATACATAATATATGTATTTTTTCCGTGCGCAAAAAAAAAGTTGTGAACATAACATGAAAGAATGTGTATTTGTTTACTCATTCTTGATAAAACTCATAAAATTTTTAAACGTATACTCAACCATATTTTCTCTACTTATTTATATTTTATTACACCTTTTTTATATGTAACTTATATCAAACTGGAATCAACAAGTATTTTGAATCTAACTCCCATATTTTCTCTACTTATTTATATTATTTTATTACACCTTTTTTAAATATTCCATAATAGTTTTCTGCAATTGAAAATATTGAAATCAAAAACACCTTCCAAGAAGGTGTCAAAAACCGCAAGTATTTTGTGTTGACACCTTTTTTATATGTAACTTATATTTAACATTTTATATATATATATACAGTTTCTGCAATTGAAAGTACTGAAATCAAAGCGGCATAATCGACAAGTATTTTGTATATCTTACCGTAAATTTGTGATTAATTAAACATTTACATATATTTCTTAAACTCCAGAAAAAGTTCTGCAGTAGAAAGTACTGAAATCAAAGCGGAATCAACAAGTATTTATTTTTTAAAAATACAAATATCTGTTAAATTGAAAACAAACATTTTTTCAGAAAAGCATCCTACAAATTTACATTTCACTTCTAGTCCTGTCATGTCCTACAAGCAATAAATAAATAATTTTTTAATAATTTTATTAATTTCTGCAAAACTGATAAAAAATAAATTTCTGACTTTTTTATTCTCTTTAAATACACAATGTCTATCCTTCCCGTGTCTTACAGCAATAGATAAACAATTTTATATAATAGTAATAATATTCATTTGTGCAAAATTAATTTCTGCAAAACTAATAAAAAAGTAATTTCTCTCTTTTTTATTCTCTTTAAATAAAATAATACTTGCACCACTCGTTGAATTGCTTTCTTTCTCTTGTATGTTAAGTCTAATTCTAACTGCATAACACACTGCATATGCATGTTTCTATCAAGGGCTTATAAATATTTTAAGGTAAGATTAAGTATATGACTTAATGTTTCTCATGAGACCTGTAATATATATCGTATCAGCGATTAATTTTTATTTAACTTCAGCAGTTAAACAAAGCACCCGCACTTGACAACTATTTATGATTAGAAAAAGAATAGACACGTTCAATTCCAAATTAGAAATATTAGGTTTTAAACATTCGATTGCTTTATTTCAACTTTTTTTAAACTATCATCAGTATACAAGAGGATATTAGTATATCATAAAAAAATTTGAAACACTTAACCAACGGTGGTGCAAGTATTATTTTATTTAAAGAGAATAAAAAAGAGAGAAATTACTTTTTTATTAGTTTTGCAGAAATTAATTTTGCACAAATGAATATTATTACTATTATATAAAATTGTTTATCTATTGCTGTAAGACACGGGAAGGATAGACATTGTGTATTTAAAGAGAATAAAAAAGAGAGAAATTACTTTTTTATTAGTTTTGCAGAAATTAATAAAATTTTTTAATAATTTTATTAATTTCTGCAAAACTGATAAAAAATAAATTTCTGACTTTTTTATTCTCTTTAAATACACAATGTCTATCCTTCCCGTGTCTTACAGCAATAGATAAACAATTTTATATAATAGTAATAATATTCATTTGTGCAAAATTAATTTCTGCAAAACTAATAAAAAAGTAATTTCTCTCTTTTTTATTCTCTTTAAATAAATAATACTTGCACCACTCGTTGAATTGCTTTCTTTCTCTTGTATGTTAAGTCTAATTCTAACTGCATAACACACTGCATATGCATGTTTCTATCAAGGGCTTATAATATTTTAAGGTAAGATTAAGTATATGACTTAATGTTTCTCATGAGACCTGTAATATATATCGTATCAGCGATTAATTTTTATTTAACTTCAGCAGTTAAACAAAGCACCCGCACTTGACAACTATTTATGATTAGAAAAAGAATAGACACGTTCAATTCCAAATTAGAAATATTAGGTTTTAAACATTCGATTGCTTTATTTCAACTTTTTTTAAAACTATCATCAGTATACAAGAGGATATTAGTATATCATAAAAAATTTGAAACACTTAACCAACGGTGGTGCAAGTATTATTTTATTTAAAGAGAATAAAAAAGAGAGAAATTACTTTTTTATTAGTTTTGCAGAAATTAATTTTGCACAAATGAATATTATTACTATTATATAAAATTGTTTATCTATTGCTGTAAGACACGGGAAGGATAGACATTGTGTATTTAAAGAGAATAAAAAGTCAGAAATTTATTTTTTATCAGTTTTGCAGAAATTAATAAAATTATTAAAAAATTATTTATTTATTGCTTGTAGGACATGACAGGACTAGAAGTGAAATGTAAATTTGTAGGATGCTTTTCTGAAAAAATGTTTGTTTTCAATTTAACAGATATTTGTATTTTTAAAAAATAAATACTTGTTGATTCCGCTTTGATTTCAGTACTTTCTATTGCAGAACTTTTTCTGGAGTTTAAGAAATATATGTAAATGTTTAATTAATCACAAATTTACGGTAAGATATACAAAATACTTGTCGATTATGCCGCTTTGATTTCAGTACTTTCAATTGCAGAAACTGTATATATATATATAAAATGTTAAATATAAGTTACATATAAAAAAGGTGTCAACACAAAATACTTGCGGGTTTTGACACCTTCTTGGAAGGTGTTTTTGATTTCAATATTTTCAATTGCAGAAAACTATTATGGAATATTTAAAATTGATATGATCTTTGATTTTGAAAATTTTTTTTTGGGCAGATGAATGTAACAGATGTCGGTATGAGAGTGAATATTTATGTAAATGAATGGGATATGAATGATCGGTGACGTAAATCGCTTATGGCCAATTGTAAGTGCAGTCCACCCTCCTTGTAGGAGTGTATCCCGACTTAGGAGGGGGGTATTGTGAGGCGAGCCTCACTAGCCCATATATATGTATATTATCAGGGGGGAGATTGACAGAGCGGGGCACACCTAAAACAAAAACATATATATTAGTAATAAATAAACAGGAACTTATGAATGTAAATTAATATAATAGAAGAAATGAATATAGTAAGAAATGAGAATATATGTATAATATTATTACCTGGATACGTATTAGAATCCTGGGGTCCAATAGTGGTCCAGCGATGACTACTCGTACTCTGGAGGACTCCTTGGGTAGCCTTCGCTGGTGATCCTGAGGGTTCGCTGGAGTATATGGATGGTTCCTGGGCCTCCTGTCAATAAAATAAATCATAAGTAAAATAATATTAAAGAATGTAGGATAGGTTAGGATAAATATAATAGATATATGGGATATAAGGAAATGTTTGTTTTGTATGGGAAGTTTGAGGTTAGGAATAAGTAAACATTGGTTTAAGAATATAGGCCCGAGCCATTCTCGTCACCGACGTTCACCGAAGGATAGGATAGGAAATAATCTTATTTATATATGTATGTTTGAGGAAAATGTAAGGGAATAAAGGAGATGGAGAGAATGGAAGGCAACACAAGAAACGATACCACCTACCGTACAGCAAAGTATACCTATGTCCATCGATGCCGTCTGCACCTGTCCTTGTCCACGGAGCCAACGTTGCGGTGATCCTGCCCAGGTACGGAGTTCCCCCGGTGAAGAGATTGACCCCGTTGAACACCGACGAAATTCACGATGTACAAAATTGCATACGGGTATACGCGCACGTAGACAAACAACATGTCTATATCTCTCGTCGAGCGTGAGAAGTGGGGGAAGCCTTCTCGCTCTCGCGCAACTGCTCGCACGCAAAGATGGTGGGTGCGCCGCGGTGGAACGGAGGAACGGATCGGGAACGATCCAGATAGACTCGTCCCGTGTGGTAATAAAGAAAAATATATACTGATGCAATGGGGTGAGGTGGAAAGTCGCCCGCGGCGGAATCATTTTCCGTCAAGAGTTGTACCGCCGACTAGGAGAGAGGTTGAAGAAGAGAGGATAGGTGGCGTGTACCCTAGTTGGCAGAAATTCAGACGCAGACGATAGGAGAACGGGATTGGAGAAGAACTACGGGGCAAAGAAGGATAACGAGTAACGCCGTGTAACGGAAAAACGGAAAAGGCTATCGAGGAAGAAGAACGACCCACTCACTCACTAGCCCGATACCGTGAAGGAGAAGCACCGAGAGATTTTCGAGAGAATATTGAAATAGTTGAGAGTAAAGAAAGGAAAATTGAAAAGAACATTGCAGAAACTGTATATATATATATAAAATGTTAAATATAAGTTACATATAAAAAAGGTGTCAACACAAAATACTTGCGGGTTTTGACACCTTCTTGGAAGGTGTTTTTGATTTCAATATTTTCAATTGCAGAAAACTATTATGGAATATTTAAAATTGATATGATCTTTGATTTTGAAAATTTTTTTTTGGGCAGATGAATGTAACAGATGTCGGTATGAGAGTGAATATTTATGTAAATGAATGGGATATGAATGATCGGTGACGTAAATCGCTTATGGCCAATTGTAAGTGCAGTCCACCTCCTTGTAGGAGTGTATCCCGACTTAGGAGGGGGGTATTGTGAGGCGAGCCTCACTAGCCCATATATATGTATATTATCAGGGGGGAGATTGACAGAGCGGGGCACACCTAAAACAAAAACATATATATTAGTAATAAATAAACAGGAACTTATGAATGTAAATTAATATAATAGAAAGAAATGAATATAGTAAGAAATGAGAATATATGTATAATATTATTACCTGGATACGTATTAGAATCCTGGGGTCCAATAGTGGTCCAGCGATGACTACTCGTACTCTGGAGGACTCCTTGGGTAGCCTTCGCTGGTGATCCTGAGGGTTCGCTGGAGTATATGGATGGTTCCTGGGCCTCCTGTCAATAAAATAATCATAAGTAAAATAATATTAAAGAATGTAGGATAGGTTAGGATAAATATAATAGATATATGGGATATAAGGAAATGTTTGTTTTGTATGGGAAGTTTGAGGTTAGGAATAAGTAAACATTGGTTTAAGAATATAGGCCCGAGCCATTCTCGTCACCGACGTTCACCGAAGGATAGGATAGGAAATAATCTTATTTTATATATGTATGTTTGAGGAAAATGTAAGGGAATAAAGGAGATGGAGAGAAATGGAAGGCAACACAAGAAACGATACCACCTACCGTACAAGCAAAGTATACCTATGTCCATCGATGCCGTCTGCACCTGTCCTTGTCCACGGGAGCCAACGTTGCGGTGATCCTGCCCAGGTACGGAGTTCCCCCGGTGAAGAGATTGACCCCGTTGAACACCGACGAAATTCACGATGTACAAAATTGCATACGGGTATACGCGCACGTAGACAAACAACATGTCTATATCTCTCGTCGAGCGTGAGAGTGGGGGAAGCCTTCTCGCTCTCGCGCAACTGCTCGACGCAAGATGGTGGTGCGCCGCGGGGGAACGGAGGAACGAGCGGGAACGATCCAGATAGACTCCCCGTGTGTAAGAGAAAGAAAAAATATATACTGATGCAATGGGGGAGGTGGAAAATTCGCCCGCTGCGGATCATTTTCGCAAGAGTTGTACCGCCACTAGGAGAGAGGTTGAAGAAGAGAGGAATAGGTGGCGGTACACTAGTTGGCAGGAAATTCAAACCAGACGATAGGAGAACGGGATTGGAGAAGAACTACGGCAAAGAAGGATACGAGTAGCGCCGTGTAACGGAAAAACGGAAAAGGATATCGAGGAAGAAGAACGACCACTCACTCACCGCCGATACCTTGAAGGAGAAGCACCGAGAGATTTTCGAGAGATATTGAAATAGTTGAGAGTAAAGAAAGGAAAATTGAAAGAACATTGAAGAAAGTATAGTCATTTAAGGAATATTAAAGTGATAATTCGAAAATCCTGTTTAAAAGGGAGACACGAGAAGGAGAAGAGATTAGACCGAGAAGGAGAATAAAAGAAGCTAGCGGTGAGTGGTCTGCACGTGGCCATTTATTTTTATACTTTAAAATTTCTCGTTTCGGAATGAATCGGGTTCCTCACCGCGGTAATTAATAATTTTTCGAGATATTCACAACCTTGTTTTTGATTGGATTAAATCCAGGTTAATATATATATATATATATAATTTACGGTGTTTGATTGAAAGAGTGTGACGGGAAGATCGGGCCCGTATGAAATAATATTACATTCGAAAACTATTGTCTGGAATAAATTATATAAGTAAATTATAATAAATACGTTAATGGAAGTTTTATATATTCTTGTTATAATTATTTTTAATACCATTGAGTCTCCTCACCCCCCCCCCTTGCTGATAAGTGTCGTTCCCGCAACGACGGCACCACGAACCCGAGACCAGAGTCGGCGACAGCAGTGAAGAGGATAATATATATATAAATATACGTATTATTAATATTGCCGATCAAGAAAATAGTATAAGGTAGAAGTATATCCACGTGGTGTAATGCGCGGGATACTACATCCACACAGGTTATAAGTAACAGTAAAAATTCGATTGAAAAATTTCTAAGTCCAAATTTTATTAAATCAAATAATAATTAATTAAAAATTTGATCAATTAAATATCATTAATGAAGTTTGGACTTAGAAAATTTTTCAATCGTATTTTCAACAGTTACTTATAGCCTGTAATTAACTCTTAAAGACCAAATAACAAAATAGCTCAGTGGTAAAGTATAAGCGTCCGTATCTAAAGATCAAAGGTTCAATTCCCGGGACATGAACTTTTTTTTAAATTTTTTTTAAATTTAACTCATTCTAGCTAAGTGCCGATTCAATTTTTAACCTTATTTATTACAATAAAAAGAAATAAAAAATTTAACAACTATTGCCAATATGTTGGCGATAGTTTGGAAGTGGTTAGATAGTAACTATTACCAATATATTGCCAACATGCGGCAGGATGAGGTTTGGCGTTATATTGGCAATATATTGCCATTATTTTTTTATTGATTCGGCGATATAATGGCAACATGTTTGCAATAACGATGCCGTCTGCACCTGTCCTTGTCCACGGGAGCCAACGTTGCGGTGATCCTGCCCAGGTACGGAGTTCCCCCGGTGAAGAGATTGACCCCGTTGAACACCGACGAAATTCACGATGTACAAAATTGCATACGGGTATACGCGCACGTAGACAAACAACATGTCTATATCTCTCGTCGAGCGTGAGAGTGGGGGAAGCCTTCTCGCTCTCGCGCAACTGCTCGACGCAAGATGGTGGTGCGCCGCGGGGGAACGGAGGAACGAGCGGGAACGATCCAGATAGACTCCCCGTGTGTAAGAGAAAGAAAAATATATACTGATGCAATGGGGGAGGTGGAAAATTCGCCCGCTGCGGATCATTTTCGCAAGAGTTGTACCGCCACTAGGAGAGAGGTTGAAGAAGAGAGGAATAGGTGGCGGTACACTAGTTGGCAGGAAATTCAAACCAGACGATAGGAGAACGGGATTGGAGAAGAACTACGGCAAAGAAGGATACGAGTAGCGCCGTGTAACGGAAAAACGGAAAAGGATATCGAGGAAGAAGAACGACCACTCACTCACCGCCGATACCTTGAAGGAGAAGCACCGAGAGATTTTCGAGAGATATTGAAATAGTTGAGAGTAAAGAAAGGAAAATTGAAAAGAACATTGAAGAAAGTATAGTCATTTAAGGAATATTAAAGTGATAATTCGAAAATCCTGTTTAAAAGGGAGACACGAGAAGGAGAAGAGATTTAGACCGAGAAGGAGAATAAAAGAAGCTAGCGGTGAGTGGTCTGCACGTGGCCATTTATTTTTATACTTTAAAATTTCTCGTTTCGGAATGAATCGGGTTCCTCACCGCGGTAATTAATAATTTTTCGAGATATTCACAACCTTGTTTTTGATTGGATTAAATCCAGGTTAATATATATATATATATATAATTTACGGTGTTTGATTGAAAGAGTGTGACGGGAAGATCGGGCCCGTATGAAATAATATTACATTCGAAAACTATTGTCTGGAATAAATTTATATAAGTAAATTATAATAAATACGTTAATGGAAGTTTTTATATATTCTTGTTATAATTATTTTTAATACCATTGAGTCTCCTCACCCCCCCCCCTTGCTGATAAGTGTCGTTCCCGCAACGACGGCACCACGAACCCGAGACCAGAGTCGGCGACAGCAGTGAAGAGGATAATATATATATAAATATACGTATTATTAATATTGCCGATCAAGAAAATAGTATAAGGTAGAAGTATATTCCACGTGGTGTAATGCGCGGGATACTACATCACACAGGTTATAAGTAACAGTAAAAAATTCGATTGAAAAATTTTCTAAGTCCAAATTTTATTAAATCAAATAATAATTAATTAAAAATTTGATCAAATTAAATATCATTAATGAAGTTTGGACTTAGAAAATTTTTCAATCGTATTTTCAACAGTTACTTATAGCCTGTAATTAACTCTTAAAGACCAAATAACAAAATAGCTCAGTGGTAAAGTATAAGCGTCCGTATCTAAAGATCAAAGGTTCAATTCCCGGGACATGAACTTTTTTTTAAATTTTTTTTAAATTTAACTCATTCTAGCTAAGTGCCGATTCAATTTTTAACCTTATTTATTACAATAAAAAGAAATAAAAAATTTAACAACTATTGCCAATATGTTGGCGATAGTTTGGAAGTGGTTAGATAGTAACTATTACCAATATATTGCCAACATGCGGCAGGATGAGGTTTGGCGTTATATTGGCAATATATTGCCATTATTTTTTTATTGATTCGGCGATATAATGGCAACATGTTTGCAATAACTATTGCTCATATCCCTGCAATATCTGGGCAATAGTTTCTATTCTTACGCGGCGGCCCATGTAATTTAAATTTCGATATTTCCCAAATG
This sequence comes from Theocolax elegans, assembly GCA_026168455.1. Classification (NCBI taxonomy): domain Eukaryota; kingdom Metazoa; phylum Arthropoda; class Insecta; order Hymenoptera; family Cerocephalidae; genus Theocolax; species Theocolax elegans. Next base: position 1,236,476 of record CM047431.1, read on the forward strand.
CGTTCACATTTACTAAAAATATACGAAATACGTAATATGACAATGTTCCCAGTTTTACAAAGTATTAACTATAACGTGTAAATAATACCAATCAAAAGAAACGTCATTCATAGTTATAATATTAATAAAAAAGAACTGAATTTCAATGCAGCAGAAATGAAAATAATAGAACAAAATTGTGAACAAAAAATAATTTTTGAACAACAAAAAGTAATGAACTTCTATAATACAGATAAAATATAGATTTCGTTGATCCTATTACTCCAATGGAAATAGACTATGAAATCCCAACTTATAGTTCTTTTTGTCAAAAAAATAAAACTAAACAATTAAATGATATAGAAGAAAAGCAACTTGAAGAAAACAGCGAAACACGTTGAAACGGCAAACAATGAATAGTGACGAAATTCAAAATGAACTAGAAAAAGAAGCTTATAATAAAAGTTGTAACGCTGAGCTGGGGATCAGGGTGCAGGTTAATGAGGGTCAGCTAGTACTTATAAATAAAATAGTTATTTATTAATTGTGAGGGAAGCCTCACTTAATTTTTAAGGAAAAGAAGTAAGTGTAAAATAGTAAAGTGATGGAGCGAAGTAAGTGCGAGAGAGATGAATAGAGAAAAGTGACAGGTGAAGGTTAGGACTGCGGTAGTTGTATATACCGGCCCGGGCCACTCTCATTACCGGGAAATCGCGAATGAAAGCTTATGCGAAAGGGATAAAAAGGAAAATTTCGGTTTGTTAAGGATGATAGGTACAAGGAAAGGATTAGCGGTTAATAACAACACGTAGCACGGGACAGACGGCGTACGACAACGAGGTACGAGCGAAGCAGCTGACGACATCGTGGTAGCCCGCGTATATCTAGCGGATACACCGTCCCGTGGCGACACTGCCGACGGCACCGATCACCGCGTGCGCGCGCGAAACCGAGAGAGATAGAGAGATGTTGACCGCGTGCGTCGAGTAAGAGAGTGACGGCGCGCACACTGCACGCGCACCTTGAGTATAGGTGAGAGCGGTGCGCCGGAGGGGGATCGACTACGAATGGGCTGGTGTTCATACGTACGAATGTAAGAGGAAGGGAGATAGACAGCTGTCCCGATGCATTGGTGGAGGCGTTGGCGGATTTGCACAGATAGCGGATAAAAGGAAATGGCGAACGTACACTAGCGGATTTGGAAGGAAAATAGATGGCGTTACGGACGATTATCGGTATGTCTACTACCACCGATCGGGCGGTTATGATAGCGGAAAGGGAGAACAACTAGCTCCACTATCGGTAGCGGATAATACGAATCGGAGAAGAAGGACGAGACTCCTTCCCCAACCGCCGTACAGAGTAGACGTGTTGAGCGAGAAACCATATCGTAGTAGCCATTTTGAGATCCGCTGAGATTTAAGGAAAGTTAAAGTATTGAGGCGATAGAGTAGCTATTTAATGTTCAGTTGGAGCGAGTAACACCCAAAATTCAAGGGTTAGATACCGAGTCTGGAGAGATAATCAATTCATTAAGAAAATGGAGAGTTCTCGACTTGCGGTGAGTGGGGAAGTACGGAGTATTGTAAGGTATGAGAGTGTGATAAAAGGACGTTCCGTAAAAATTGTGAATTAGATAGCCGCGCGGAGATCAGTAACATTTCGAGTCGACTTGCGCGTTATAACCCATTCGTAAAGCATCGAGCAATTAATCGGCGGGATTTCTGTATGCGTTTGTAATTGTAATATTTTAAGGTAGCAATAATTAAAGTGTTAATAATTATAGTAAAATTGAAGAGGTTGATTTTATAACCCGACCAAATCATCCAATTCCTTACAACGTGGTTCCGCCATCTTTCCCGTGATGGTAACGTGGAGCCCGCGACCCTGAATCGGCTTGTCGTTAGTTTTACCGGTAACTGGCGCCCAATAACTCAATTCGTTACCGGGTAATTGTTATTGATTAATCATTATTATTTATTTGTCGTAAGCCATAGTGACACGTTGCACTACGGGAACAACTCGTTAAGAATCAAAAGTGCAACGTCACAAATGGCGCCCAACGTGGTTTAAGCCGGAAGTACCCAAAGTGTAATAAAGAGTAGTTATTGTAATTTTAATTGACATTTAGCATATTATAGATGATGCCCAGCGTATTTTGATAAATAAATCTTAAATTAAATAATACAAAGAGCGTACGAGTAGTATTAAATTTTGTACAAACCCATATAATTTATACTTGTAAATGGCGGCTTCCGCCTTGAACACACGTGCGACCGCGTTGTAACTATTTATTAATTTGCGATTAATAGCGTAGGAACGGAACGTCCAAGCGTAGAATTGAATGACTGATAAATTATTATTTTTTGTGATTCTGCCCACTTTATGCGTTTTCCTTGAACATTAATTTTCTTTTTATGAATTTAAATTATATTTTTAAATATTCGTTTACACTACTTTCCTCAAAAGAAGAGAGAAGTTGCTGATATCTAGTGTTACACCATATACAATATATATATCTATACATTTTTATATATATAAATTTATGTTATTTATGTATGATCATTAGCGGAAAATATTATTTTCAGTGATTAGAGTGAAAGATTTAGATGCTGATATATATCTAGCGGAAAATAATTATTTTTCAGATACAAGGAGGAGACTACCAGGAATTGTCTATTATAATACTTCAATCATATTTTTCAGAACTCATATTAAAACTAATTATATGATATCTTCCCATCAATACTATTTAATATTAAATTGGAACTATTTAAACAATTATAAATTTATATTTATTGAAAATTTTTGTATTAACTTTAATTTATTAAAATAATATTAATATAATTTTTTCATTTATAAAAATAAATTTGTCCTTCAAATAAAAAGAGATAGTTGACATTTAAAGCAGATAATCATAAAGGACAAAGGCGAAACTGGATGAATATTTTTCAACAATAATTAAAGGTGGTATCTTACAGTATTTATATATTATATCTATTGGTATTTATATTAGTAATTTATTTAATTGGTGTAACACTAGCAACGAATATATTCATAATAATATTGAATTGTTGGATTAGCGGAATTTTGAGTAAAAAGTTATATAACGGTTTTGCGGATCGCAGATTTACCTTCCAATCATAGTTTTGGCGATAATCAACGTGCACCTTCGCAAAACGAATTATACCCTCCTTTTCTCACCCTCTTTTTACGTTTTCTTTTTTACCGGAGAATTTAACGGTTTAAAATAAATTAGAAATTGTTGATATAAAGATGGCATCCTACGGACAAGATGAAGAAAATATAGACGAAATGTTATACTTAGGAGCAGGACGAGAAGCTTTAGAGAGATTAAAACAACAAGATGAAAATACTTTACGGATAATGTGTGATAATGCTAATTTTAGCACAAAAGGAACGAAAGAAGAATTGATAGATAGATTACACCGTGCTGCAATGATAGATACAAAATTATTACGTAATGTTCCATGGGACCCATATGTTGACGAAGTAAACTATTCGGAAAGGCTAGTACGTACCAGAGTAGAACCGGAATTAACAGAATTAGAAGCAGCTAAACTAGGAGCAATTAAGAGAAAACGGAAAGAAAAATTGCAAAACCAAGTATTCCACAAAATATAAGAACTCGGGCACAAACGAAACAAGATCAGGAAAACCAGAATATATTAACGGTAACGGAATTACAGAATAGAGTACCTAGCAACACACATGAAGAACAGGACATACAATCACAGCTAGACGTAATAGCAACAACAACGACGACACTGACGACACAAACGAATACAACAACGACAAATTCGTTTCTTGCGACAAACGTACGATCGATCTCCGTACGTCAATCAGGGACAATACAATCGACGAGAGTGACGGATCATCTTTCCCTCAGGTACGACCCGGGATTGCCAATTGGACCACAATTAGAAAATATTGCAACGGAAGGTTTAAGACAAGTAGCCGCTAATACGAGATTAGCACAGTCGCTAAGAATGAGTCCAGATTCATTACTCCCTCCAATGATAGTACAGCCCTTAAGTAATTTAAATACATCAAGGTCGCAAAACATCACAAATGTCGCAAATGACATACAAAGGGAAAACAACTCCCAACTTGACACAAGACGAAGAAGCACGCAAATAAGCACAGAAAATGAAATGCAAAGAAGAGACGAAGCATTATTTAGACAAGAAAAAATTATGGCGGAGAATAATAACAATATAAGACCAGACACGGAAGATTCAATTACGTATGATGAAGAAGAAGCTAACGAACAAAATTATTCACACAATCAAGATAATGATTACGAGAAGCAATGGGTAAACGATACAAGTTATTTTAGGCGAGAAGAAGAACGTCAAACAAGGTTAGAAATTGATCGCAGAGCTTCTAGATACGTACAATTACAAAAAGAAAGTGCTAAAGCAGCACGTGTAAATAGTACACCAATATATCAAAGAAACAACGAAACCGATCGAACTAATTTAAATAAGACAATCAGTAAAAGTCTAGATAAAAACGAGTGTGAACCATTGCATACTCCAGCACCTGGTCTTCTTGGTTCTATCCCACCAAACTACGTATTAGAAGATAAAATGGCTAGAGAAGAAATAGAAAAGCAAAAGAATGAAGAAATGTCAAATCAAAAAGATAATGAAAAAACCGAGGATGCACAAAAGGAAGAAAATACAAATGAGAAAAATAAAAAGAGTAGAAAGAAAAACAATGAAAACAAAAGTTCAAGGAAACGCAAGGACGGAAGAAAACATGATGATAGCGGAAGAGATGATAGTGACGAAGATAGCGATAGCGATAAAGATGAGAGCGACGATGATAGTAGTGATGATAGTAGTAACAGTAGTGAAGAGAGCGATAGTGATGATAATACAAGCTCAAATAGTTCGGATTCGGATGATGATAATAAAGAAGAAGATAAAGAAAGAAGGAGAAAGAAAAAATCAAAAACAAAGAAGAAGAGTAAGACGAAGCAAAATAAAAGAAGATATGATCTCGCAGAAAGCGACAGAATAATGAGAATTTTTAAAGGATGGGGTTCGTCATTCTCAGGCGAAGAACGCGATAACGCAGGCGAATTCCTAATGAGGCTGAAAAATTGCAGGAAAAACATTTATATGAAAGATTCACAATCTTCCAAGGGTTACCCTGTATTCTGACAAAGAGAGCGAGCAGATGGCATAGCGACATACAAGACGAGTTGAAAAAATGGAAAGACTTTGAAAAATCATTCAAAGCCCAATTTATGAAAAAGCTATCGGAAACAGATATATGGGAAGAAGCGTGGAAACGTACCCAAGGAAAAAATGAATCAATCACAAATTACATTGGATGTATGAAGCATATTTTTGCACATTTTAGGAAAGCTCCGTCTATAAAAAGACAAATAGAAGTAGTATATCGCAATCTTAAACCAGATTACAGAAGATACATGGAAAATAAGAAAATAAAAGATTATTCGAAGTTAGAGAAATATGGTAGAAGGCACGAAGATCAAATAGAGTTAGACAAGAGATTTAATCCCCCACCACCTTTAGAAAATTCAAAAATTCCAGATGCAGCCGCCCCTGAATCAAGGGGCGCGTGTCGCGCACCCGAGGCAAGTATGGGTACGCGGCACTAGCCCTATATACAGCTAAAACAAACCTTTAATTTTTACTTTCTTAATTTTTTAATGTACATCTTTTTTTATACGTATCAACATTAACCCCCAATAATTCTTAGTCATATTTTATAGTTTCGACAAAATGTTGGATTCATTCATTATCGCATTTTTACAATAAAACGATATCAAGATTTCGGATGTCGAATTCTTTACTTTCGGAATGAGAGAAAAATTTTTCTTTTTCTTCGTGTTCTCCAACATTATATATATAGATATACTCATAATAAATAATAGGCGATGAGAGACTAGAGACTATATAGAGATGTTGAAGCAGCGCCGCCTACCGGTCGAAATTCTTTACTTTCGGAATAAGAGGAAAATTTTTCTGTTTCTTCGTGTTCTCCAACACTATATATTTATATTTTATATAGACAGCTAATTTAACTCTTAAATTTAACTGTTATTTTAAATTTTCAAATCTAAAATTAATCGGGGGGCCTTTGGATATATATATATATATATATATATATATATATATATATATATAATATTATGACATTCCCGTATCTTCATCAAAAATGTCACCTAACCTAACACATAGATGCAGGGGATCAGATTTACTTACACGGGAGAGAAAGAGAGATAGAGTGAAGTGAGAGATAATCAAGTCAAACGTCAACCTGCGTGTACATTACAGCGTGCAAAAAGTGTTACAGATAAAACAAGTATTTCTGTGTAAAGAAAAATAGCATCTCACTAATAAGATGAGTAAATAAACGATAAAAAGGAAAAAGTCCGAAGAGAGATAGAATATTTAATGAAATGGAACTTAATTACAATGAACAAATGAAACAAATAAAAACTAGCAAACAAAACTCAGATGTTAAGAAACGTAATAATGGAATTCATTGCATTAAGTTTAATAAGGATGAATGTATTTTTCAGTTTGCAATATATGATGATGACGAACATATAAAAACATATACTGTTCAAATTTTTTAATGAAAATAATAAGGGAACATTTCGAGTTTTGGATATTCCATTGGCCATAGATTTGCATCAAGTAATTAAAGAAACACCTTTTTGGATAATATTGTAAATACTCCAATATTTGTAAGAAATCTTAAGTTGCACTTAGACATGTATCACAAACGAAAAAAACAATATTATGATTTGAAATCTTATTTGGAAGATGTTTGTAATTGTTCTGTGGATGTGCATTATTCTTATACTTTTGTTTTATAACGTTTCTGAAATGCAAAGATTTTGAAACTAATATCTACTTTAACATAATTGTTTATGTATTTTATGACTTAACAAAAGAAAATCCTATTAAAGTAAAATTTGACTTAAATAGCTTTGATGATATTGACAATACTAATATGAAGCAGCATTTAGAATCTTTTTCGAATGTTTTAAAACTTTAACATTAAAAGAAGCAGTTATTCAAATAATTGAACAAGATAATGCACCTATGGAATGGAAGTTGGAAAAATATGATACAATATTAAATTTAAGTGTAAGTATTTTTAAACTAAAGACTTTAAAACTGAAAAAACATTATTCATTTACTTCTCTTTTAGGATTTATCAGATTTTGAAAGCTCAGATGATGATATTAGCCAGATGAGCACTCCAAAAAAGAAACAAACAAAACAAGCGGTGAAGAAGCTTTCATATACTAAAATTAAAAAAAACAACTGTTAATAAATTACAAACTAACAAAAAGTCACAAGGTAAAAATGATGGCTCGACTGAACAGTATAATCAAGGAAATTCTCAAACAAATTGAATGTTAAACAAACACAGAAAACTAACAAGAAAAGAAAAAAAAACTTCAAGATACAATAAGACAAACAAAACTAAACTTTACATTAGAGAAGAATGCAAATGAAAAAATGTTACTGGTGATAATAGTGCAATAAGCGCTGCTATTCATATTGTGAATAAAAAAAGGGTAGAACAATTAAAGCAAGTCAACACATCCAAAGGAGAATCAAATAGTGAAATGGATAAAACAGATAAAATTAATAAAGTTAATTCAAAAGGTAAACCACAAAAACAGCAATTTGCTAGCAAGCTAGTTAATTTAAATAAGACTATTGACATGAAAAGGAAATCAATAACAAAAATAAATACCTTTAGAAGACCACATAGTATAATTAACAAACGAATCAAGCAACCTATCATAACAAGTACACCACTTCATGTGCAAACTAATAAATTATTTCAACCAACTACAAATGATAATTTGGACATCAGTGAAATAAGTAGAAGAGAATCTGTAAATACCAATAATCATAATAGCAGTAGTAGTAGTATCACAAACGAAAAAAACAATATTATGATTTGAAATCTTATTTGGAAGATGTTTGTAATTGTTCTGTGGATGTGCATTATTCTTATACTTTTGTTTTATAACGTTTCTGAAATGCAAAGATTTTGAAACTAATATCTACTTTAACATAATTGTGTATTTTATGACTTAACAAAAGAAAATCCTATTAAAGTAAAATTTGACTTAAATAGCTTTGATGATATTGACAATACTAATATGAAGCAGCATTTAGAATCTTTTTCGAATGTTTTAAAACTTTAACATTAAAAGAAGCATTTATTCAAATAATTGAACAAGATAATGCACCTATGGAATGGAAGTTGGAAAAATATGATACAATATTAAATTTAAGTGTAAGTATTTTTAAACTAAAGACTTTAAAACTGAAAAAACATTATTCATTTACTTCTCTTTTAGGATTTATCAGATTTTGAAAGCTCAGATGATGATATTAGCCAGATGAGCACTCCAAAAAAGAAACAAACAAAACAAGCGGTGAAGAAGCTTTCATATACTAAAATTAAAAAAACAACTGTTAATAAATTACAAACTAACAAAAAGTCACAAGGTAAAAATGATGGCTCGACTGAACAGTATAATCAAGGAAATTCTCAAACAAATTGAATGTTAAACAAACACAGAAAACTAACAAGAAAAAGAAAAAAAACTTCAAGATACAATAAGACAAACAAAACTAAACTTTACATTAGAGAAGAATGCAAATGAAAAAAATGTTACTGGTGATAATAGTGCAATAAGCGCTGCTATTCATATTGTGAATAAAAAAAGGGTAGAACAATTAAAGCAAGTCAACACATCCAAAGGAGAATCAAATAGTGAAATGGATAAAACAGATAAAATTAATAAAGTTAATTCAAAAGGTAAACCACAAAAACAGCAATTTGCTAGCAAGCTAGTTAATTTAAATAAGACTATTGACATGAAAAGGAAATCAATAACAAAAATAAATACCTTTAGAAGACCACATAGTATAATTAACAAACGAATCAAGCAACCTATCATAACAAGTACACCACTTCATGTGCAAACTAATAAATTATTTCAACCAACTACAAATGATAATTTGGACATCAGTGAAATAAGTAGAAGAGAATCTGTAAATACCAATAATCATAATAGCAGTAGTAGTAGTACCAGAAACCTAAGACTTTCTCGTAATTAAAAAAATTGTATAAATTTAAAATTGTTAATATTATTTAATTATGGTTGCAAAACACCAATATATTAAGTATATGATGGAATGTGCATCCAATAATTAAACACGCACATTATTTTTGTACAATATACAATAACATTCTAATATTTTTCATCCAAAATAATTGAATAAACAATAATTTTATTCATAATAACATTGTAATATTTTTCATCCAAAATAATTGAATAAACAATTATTTATTAACTTCTAAGAAAGGAAATAAGGATATTTATTTACAAAATGTTTCTTATTAGAAATAATAAATTATATTTTTTAATGTCTTTACACTTTCTTAACAAATATATTATACTAAAATTGTTCATCAACATTCTTCAATGAACTAATAATGCACAGTCTATTTTGTTTTTAACTTGTCGGAAGCACTTCATCTCTGAAGGCAAGAGCAGAAACTACTTTTTGGTGTCCTTAATATTAGGGTTTCACTTTCAATAAATTATTTATTTGTTATTATTACATGTTTAATGTTCAATTTGTGTCTCTAAATAGTAATTTATAAAACACCTTCCACAAAGGTGTCAACATTCGCAAGTATGGTTTCTACAGTTTAAAAAATCAAAATGCAATAATTGTCAAGTATGGTGTATATTTTAATCACACTTTTAAAATTGCTATGTAAATATAATAGTTAAACATTTCTAATTTTTAAGCAAATTTTGTTGCACTACAATAAAAACAAAATTTTTTTATTAAGAAATTAACTACGTACATAATTCCTAAATAGTTTCTGCAATAGAAAGTACTGAAATCAAAATGAAATTGACAAGTATTTTTATAAATATTTATTACTATAAAACTTTACGTTTAATGTTGTAAAACACCTTCAAGAAGGTGTACATTTTGGCAAGTATGGGTTCGGTCCGATCACAATTTTCCAATATTTTTATTTTAACTAAACCTATATTACATAATAACTTATTTATCAATAGAATAATACTAATAAGTTATTACATTAGAAAGTACTGAAATCAAAATGCAATTGTCAAGTATGGTGTATATTTTAATCACACTTTTAAAATTGTTGTACATAATTCGTAGAAAGTTTCCGCAATAGAAAGTACTGAAATCAAAATGGGATCGGCAAGTATTGCTTTTCAAAAATAAATATATTTTTCGAACTGAATGTACTAATATTTTCTGAAAAATTCTATCTTACTCATTTATTTTTTTTTTAGTTACAGCAGAAAATACACAATTTTATAATAATATTCATTTGTGCAAAATTAATTTATGGAAAAGTAATAAAACAGAAATTTTTCTCATTTTTATTCTTTTTAAATGAAATAATACTTGCACCACGCGTTGGTTTGCCTTATTACTTTTAAAAAGTTATAATTAGCAATGCATAATATATTATATATGCACATATCAAGTTATTATAAATATTTTAAGGTAAGTTAATAGGTACAACATATCTAAATGATTTTTAGTGACTCTCATAAGCCCTATATATATCATTACTGCAGATAATATTAATTTGTCAAACCGAGTACAAGCACTTCATAATTATTATATAGTAAAAAAAATGAATAGATACGATCCATTCCAAATAGAAAATTCGTTTTATAGTTTAAAACATTAGAAATCTTTATTTTAACATTTTTTTAATCGTTAATCTACTTTCTTAAGTTAGTAAGAGAATATTCAAAATTACCTCGTGATACACCCAACGCGTGGTGCAAGTATTATTTCATTTAAAAAGAATAAAAATGAGAAAAATTTCTGTTTTATTACTTTTCCATAAATTAATTTTGCACAAATGAATATTATTATAAAATTGTGTATTTTCTGCTGTAACTAAAAAAAAAATAAATGAGTAAGATAGAATTTTTCAGAAAATATTAGTACATTCAGTTCGAAAAATATATTTATTTTTGAAAAGCAATACTTGCCGATCCCATTTTGATTTCAGTACTTTCTATTGCGGAAACTTTCTACGAATTATGTACAACAATTTTAAAAGTGTGATTAAAATATACACCATACTTGACAATTGCATTTTGATTTCAGTACTTTCTAATGTAATAACTTTATTAGTATTATTCTATTGATAAATAAGTTATTATGTAATATAGGTTTAGTTAAAATAAAAATATTGGAAAATTGTGATCGGACCGAACCCATACTTGCCAAAATGTACACCTTCTTGAAGGTGTTTTACAACATTAAACGTAAAGTTTTATAGTAATAAATATTTATAAAAATACTTGTCAATTTCATTTTGATTTCAGTACTTTCTATTGCAGAAACTATTTAGGAATTATGTACGTAGTTAATTTCTTAATAAAAAAATTTTGTTTTTATTGTAGTGCAACAAAATTTGCTTAAAAATTAGAAATGTTTAACTATTATATTTACATAGCAATTTTAAAAGTGTGATTAAAATATTATACTAAACCGGGAAAAATAGCGGTAATAGACGAAAATAAGATAGAGGTCAATTATGAAAGTTGTGCGATTGAGAAAAATGGCAGCAAAGGAAGAAAAAATATAAAAGAAGCGAAGAAGAATACCGTTAGAGTTAAAGATATAGACGCAAATGTAGTGGTACCACAACAAGGAGTAATAGCGGAAATTTCAACACCTCCGTTACAATCCAATAACCAATCACGTTCACCAGGCTCCCCACAGCAAAATTGGACAAATTGGTCAAAACCAAATAACTACAGAAGAGAATTTAATGGCGGAAATGTTAATAATAGCAATAATAGGATCAATTATACTAATAGCGGAATAAATTATGAAAAAAGAAATGTTGGATATAATAATAGAAGTTTTAGCGGAAATCCTAGACAATGGCAGACTGGAGGCCAACCTAGGTTTACAACGATTGCACCCCAGATTAATAATGGAGCAAAACCGCGAATCATGTCAGTGCCACCCCAAAGGATACAGGCACAATTGACAGGTACCTTCGTGGGAGCATGCTTTCATTGCAATCAGGTGAGGCATCGTGCAGCCGAATACCCGAACATCACATGCTATTATTGTCGCCAAACTGGACATAGAGCGACAACATGTCCGGCCAGATTGGCAGATATGAGGCAATACTGCCAAGCGTGTGGAAAAATGGGTGTAACTCTATCCAACTGTCCTGATTGTGAACACTGGAGACAAGCAATGGGAAACGGCAATGCTGGAGGACAGACGGGCCCCGTGTCCTCGCAGCTACAGCTTACCCAGGGCCCAGGACAGCAAATAAACAATTAGACAAAGAAGATAAGAAGCCACAAATGAATTTAAACCAAATAAAAGTACCAGAGCAAACAAAAGAAGAATTGAAAGAGGAAACATTGAAGAATGATGAAATAATAGATGAGAAATATGATTTGTCGAATGAAGTAGTAGAAAATATAAAGAAAAAATACATAGAACCTTCTAGGACAACAGAAGGGGAATTAAGTACTAGCGAAAAACATTCAAACAAAAAAATAGAGATAATAAAGAAGAAAGGCTCTACAGAAGAAAGCGAGAAGAGTGGAAACACCGAGGCGACCTATCAAAAGATAGAGTTACGTCCAGTTACAGTCGACGAACGCGCTGTAGAGTCCTGGAAGGAAGAAGAAGAAAAAGACTATCAACGAATACCTGCTCTGTCAGTAGCAGTTGACACACTACTTACAGACATCAGGCAAAACGAAGAAATTTCGGACAAAACCGTGAGAGATGATAACATGACTCGGAATGAGGATGGTAAATCTAAACGAAACAAGTCCAAGAAAAAGTATTCAACGTTGGGTCAAACTAATATTGAAGGAAGGAAGAAGTCAGTGGAAGATAGGAGTGAAGAAGATATAATTAAAATAGATAAAATTAAGAAAATGAATGTTGGACGTGAAGAATGTAGGAAGAAGATAGAAATTCGACAAAGTACAGATGAAGAAAATAAAGTAGAATTAGTAGAAGATAAAAGAGATAAAAAAGAAGTAGAACAAGCGTAGAAAATAGAGGTTTTGTGCGGATAAATATTGGTGGAGTAATCTTTAAAGGATTGTTAGATTCAGGAGCAACGATATCGGTCGCAGGTCCTAGAGTGGTAGAAAAATTCAAAGACAGACTGAAACCATCGGACTCCTACGTAAAAAACGCGCATGGCGGAATAAATAAAGCTCTGGGTACTCTAAGGTTAAATTTAGATGTGGATGGTCATATCGATACGTTAGAATTAAAAGCACAAGAAGTATTTGAACACAATGTTATTTTAGGAAAAGATTTTTGTCAAAAATGGGATGTAGACGAAAGGCATAAACATGGGCTGTGACGAATCCATGAAGGACCTTGGCATAAAACACTCAATGGTATAGAAGCCGATGATAATCCCATGATTTATGCGGAATGTGCAGGTATATCGGAGATTACTGACTATCAACAACAAGAAATTAATAAGTTAGTAAATAAGATATTACCTCCTTCAAAGAAATATCCAGGAGTCACCCAAATCATAGAACATCATATTGCAGTGCTGCCAGGTTCAACTCCAATTCGCCACAGGCCACGCCGAATGTCTCCAAAAATGATCGACAGTGCACAAGAAGAAGTAGAACGTTTATGGAATGAAGGTACAGTTGAACAGTCGGCTAGCGATTATACGAGCGCTCCAATCATGGTTAAAAAGGCGGATGGTACATACAGGTTTTGCGTGGATTACCGAGATCTAAACAAGCAGACAAAAAGGGACGCTTATCCAGTTCCCAATATGGATACGATTCTGGATAGAATGCGACACGCGAGGTTTATTTCAAAAATCGACCTTCGTCAAGCATTCTACCAGATTCCATTAGACAGGGCAAGTAAGAGGTATACTGCATTCTCGGTACCAGGCAAAGGACTGTACCAATTTATTCGTATGCCATTTGGTCTAACGAACGCACCGATGACCTTCCAACGACTGATAGATGCATTGTTTGGACCAGAATACGTCCCGTACGTATTCGGGTACTTAGACGATATTATAATCGCTACCGAATCATTCGAAGATCACGTAAAATGGCTAAAAATCGTATTGAAGAAACTAGCGGATACCGGATTAGCGATTAATAGAGATAAGTGCGAATTTTGTTGTACAAGTGTAACATACTTAGGATACGTATTAGATAAAGATGGTCTACGTCCAGATCCAGCGAAGACGGCACCAATAGTCGAATACCCAGCTCCAAAAACCATTAAACAGTTGCGGAGATTCTTGGGTATGATCGGCTGGTATTCCCGATTCCTGGACAAGGACTCAGAAACCAAAATTCCACTCTTGAAACTATTAAAAAAGGATATTACATGGAAATGGGAAGAAGAACAACAAGAAGCCTTCTTTAAATTGAAAATGGCGTTGACAAGAGCGACTTCTCCAAGCCATTTTGCCTACAGGCGGACGCCAGTAACTATGCTATTGGTGCGGTACTGACCCAAGAGCTAGAGGATGGAGAACATCCAATAGTTTATGTGAGTAGAGTACTTAATTCAGCAGAGAAGAACTACACGACAACAGAAAAAGAATGTCTAGCGGTGTTATGGGCAATAAAGAAACTCCGTCCCTACCTCAAAGGTTACCAATTTACGGTGATCACCGACCATAGCGCGTTACGGTGGTTAAAAAACCTTAAAGATCCGTCCTGTAGACTAGCAAGATGGTCCTTGGAGATGATGCAGTGGGACTTTGAAATAATACACAGGAAAGGTGCTTTACATCACGTCCCAGATGCATTATCACGGATGTACGAGAGTATAGAAGACAATGTAGCAGCATTTAGCGAGATAAAAGATGAATGGTATATTAGACGGATAAAAGAAGTACCAGTATTTTCCTAAGAAATACCCAAATTGGCGAATAGAGGATAATATGCTATATAGATTTAGAAATCGGACAAGAAGACTTGGGGGCTACATCTCTACAAGCAGAGATAGCACAGGGGGAGGCAGAGATGGCCCAGGATATCAAAGAAGATAACCTGCGAGCCCCTCCTCTCCCAGCTCCCGTAGTACTGGATCCTTGGGGTGCACCAATTAGACCAAGAAGGTCGATCATTACGTCGGAGGTTACCCGTAAATTAAAGGGGAAACTAATCAGCGTAGTGCACCTTGGGGAGAAAGAACCTGAGAAGGTTGACGCCCTGGCAGCCGCAAGGGCAACGGGAGCAATACCGCAGGTGAAGAAACCGCCAAAATTAGAGAAAGTTAGGGTAGAAGAGGTCGCGTGTCTGACCGAAAACCACTGGAGCGAGGAAGCGAGAGCCAGTCGGAAGGCCGTGGAGGACTTGGATGCCTACCTAGGGCTACCTCCATCGTCAACCTCAAGAACAACGGGCCGACTTGAGGTAGGAGTGGATCTCTCACCCCGAGAAATAGTGCCACAAGCTATCGTCACCCCGCTCCGAAGGCCGATAAAACCGGCGCAACAGACCGACCCTGATTGGGATGAATCCCCAACCCTACGCCTAGTACAGAGAACAGCCCCTGGAGTGGTACCCATGTACAATCCATACTGGGACCAGCCCCAGAGCAAAGCAGCAAGGCGGCGTGTTAGGCGCTACAACCCCCGTCGTCAACTTACCCTCGACGATTATGTAGGAGGTCCGACTCCAGATCGCTCTCCGTCACCTCCCCCAGGACCAGCCGAGGACTCAGAATATATGATCCAACGACGTCGCCGGTCGGAGGAGGAAGAGAGACAGTCGGAGAGAAGACCAGAGACGACGAGACCTCGAAGCGCACCGAGATAAGGAAAGAAAAGAAGAAGAAAAGAAACGGAGAGAAGAAAGAGAAAATAGAGAAAGAGAGGAGAAGAAAAAAGAAGAAGAAAAAATTAGAGCGCGAAGAATGAAGAGAGAGGCGGAAGAGATAGAGCAAAAGTGGCGGAACGAAATAAAAAGAAGAGATTTTGGAAGAGGATCCGCGTTGGCGGATTTGCACAGATAGCGGATAAAAGGAAATGGCGAACGTACACTAGCGGATTTGGAAGGAAAATAGATGGCGTTACGGACGATTATCGGTATGTCTACTACCACCGATCGGGCGGTTATGATAGCGGAAAGGGAGAACAACTAGCTCCACTATCGGTAGCGGATAATACGAATCGGAGAAGAAGGACGAGACTCCTTCCCCAACCGCCGTACAGAGTAGACGTGTTGAGCGAGAAACCATATCGTAGTAGCCATTTTGAGATCCGCTGAGATTTAAGGAAAGTTAAAGTATTGAGGCGATAGAGTAGCTATTTAATGTTCAGTTGGAGCGAGTAACACCCAAAATTCAAGGGTTAGATACCGAGTCTGGAGAGATAATCAATTCATTAAGAAAAAGGAGAGTTCTCGACTTGCGGTGAGTGGGGAAGTACGGCGTATTGTAAGGTATGAGAGTGTGATAAAAGGACGTTCCGTAAAAATTGTGAATTAGATAGCCGCGCGGAGATCAGTAACATTTCGAGTCGACTTGCGCGTTATAAACCATTCGTAAAGCATCGAGCAATTAATCGGCGGGATTTCTGTATGCGTTTGTAATTGTAATATTTTAAGGTAGCAATAATTAAAGTGTTAATAATTATAGTGAAATTGAAGAGGTTGATTTTATAACCCGACCAAATCATCCAATTCCTTACAACATGGTTCCGCCATCTTTCCCGTGATGGTAACGTGGAGCCCGCGACCCTGAATCGGCTTGTCGTTAGTTTTACCGGTAACTGGCGCCCAATAACTCAATTCGTTACCGGGTAATTGTTATTGATTAATCATTATTATTTATTTGTCGTAAGCCATAGTGACACGTTGCACTACGGGAACAACTCGTTAAGAATCAAAAGTGCAACGTCACATAATAAACATAATAATTATTGGGTGGGCGCCAGCCGCGTTATTACGCGACGAACTCACGATAACACGCGGGTTATCTTAGCCGAACGATACCCAAAACGGCTGCACACTCGCCGGTCCGAAACGTGGCTGGGTTTCGGGTACACCACGATACGCTGTATGGAGGGAAGGGGAAGGACGGGAAGGAATGGGATACTCGCACGCACTTATTACGATACACGGCGGTACCGTCATCAGAGAGAGGTATTTTCACCAACCTGTACAAGACTCCGGGACACTTGGTCGGGAAGCGGCTACTCTCTCTCTCACTCTCACTCTCTCTCTCTCTCTTTCTCTCTTGCTTTGCTCACTCGTACTCGATCTCTAATCACGCTGCTTGTATTTCGCACAAAATGATCCGATCAATCCGATGGACCGTAGAGCTCTGGTTCTCGGCATGCTCGAGAGCTCCGTGTTCGTACCGCGCGCCTGCGCAGTACGTACTCGTGCGCGGTACCTCGATCTCGCGTCTGGCGAGCGAGTCGAGTGCCACTGTGTTCAGGCTGTATCGGTATAAGTCGGCTGTATGGTGTATGATGACCTGGTGCTGCTTTCGTCTCGGAGATGCGGTACAACCTCTTCCCAGGTAACTAATAATTCGTTCCTTATTATCTGTCGTCCACTAATTGGTACGGCATGAGTTTCAGATGCGAAGCTCACCCGCCGCCGCTTGCTGCTCGAGGCCGAGTCACCCCTCTCTCCTCGACGACGTTGACCTCGGTTATAGATAGCCGCTCCGTCTACGGCTCCAGGTAATTACTTGGTCGTGAGGTTTACGCAAATATGCGTATTTGTTTGAGTGCTTAACCAAGAGGTCGGCTGTGCACGTTGTTTGTGTACAGTGACCTAACCTCACTTTGTCATATGGTGTTCCTTGTACAGCTGTAGTGATTATATACAGCTGTACATGTATTCCCTTGTCTTTGTCTTCTGCCGATTGCTGTTTATCCTCTTCCTTGCTCCTTACCCTCTAAATGCATATTTGCTCTTATTAAGTATTTTGTTTACAGCTGTATCGTGCTTGGCGTTGGAGGTTCTTCTGCTTCCTGCCTGGATACTACCTCATCACCTTGACTGCTATACTGTGAGGCTTCGGAGAGTCCTGGAGGCTTCCTGGTGATCGCCTCCCTTTTAGTATCCTGCTTGCAGTGTCAGACTCGGAGGAACCCACCTGAGGTTCTGAGCTCACCCTGGCCTTCAACGTCAAGACCAAGTGTTTTATATGTGCTGTGCTTGGGATGAGGTTATTAGACTGTGAGGGTAGGTAGGATTTAGCTGATGTGCGGGTAAGTAGCTAGGGAAAAGTATATGGGTATGTAGGTGAAGCTAGGAACTCGTCTAGCTTGTACGAGTAGGTAGGTGTTCGCCAGGGGTTCTATCGCTCGCTCTTGACATGTGCAAAGCACATTGTCACAAAGTAAAATTACTATCGAGGGCAAATTACAAGAAAAAATACTAAAGAAAAAACATCAAACCAGGTTGAAAAGGCAAACAATGAACGATGACCATTTAAAAAATGATCGAGAAAAAGAAGCACTGCGAAAAAAAAGCTTATTATAATGACGACAGCGGCCAATGTAATAAAAAAGAAAATAAAAAATTCAAAAGAAATTTATTAAACAAGGATAAAAAAAAAGATAAAAAGATAAAAAAAGATATGGCTGCAACATATTACATTGTGAATAAGCAAAAAATTTATAATTACATCAAGTATAAGAAAAAAATAAAAAATGGAAATATGAGAAAAAGTATTGTAATATTACTACTAATACTAAATCATTAAAGTAAATATGCAGAATAATGAATAAATGTTTGCGGTGAAGATCATCAAAATATGATCGAATTTTGGCTGCAACATATCACATTGTAAATAAGTAAAAGAATATATATTCATTCCATCAAGTATCAAGTATAAAAAATATTAAAAAATGAATATATTACTACTACTGAAACATTAAATTAAAATTAAATACATAAAATAACTAATAAATGCTTGCGCTGAACATTATCAAAAAATTACTATAAGTTAGGTAAAATATATATTGCACTATCTAATTAATTGTAGCGTTAAAAGATCGGATTTATTACAAAAAAATTTGACTCTTGAAATGTACACCTTACCAGCACGTCCTCGCCTTAAGGGGATGTCGGAGCTATAGCCTCCATCAAAAGCCGCTCGATCTCTCGGTTTCGAATGGCGCTGTAGTCAGGTGTCGATTTCTACGATAAACGTACTTAAAACATAAATTATAAATTTTACAGCTACATAGAGCTGTTGAAAGATACTTTCCCCCCTAGCTATAACTAAAATTAAGGTAATTGTAATATTACTCTTGGCAGCAAATGTTTATTATTTTAAAGAAATGTGAAATACGTTGCGTGTAGCATTACGGCAGATATAGATTCATTGAATATGAGACGTATTTCACATTTCTTTAAAAAAATAAACATTTGATTCCAAGAGTAATATTATAATTACCTTAAGTTTAGTCATAGCTAGGGGGGAAAGTATCTTTCAACAGCTCTATGTAGCTGTAAAATTTATAATTTATGTTTTAAGTACGTTTATCGTAGAAATCGACACCTGACTACAGCGCCATTCGAAACCGAGAGATCGAGCGGCTTTTGATGGAGGCTATAGCTCCGACATCCCCTTAAGAAAGAGTTCTTCTGTGTTTTCAACATCACGTCGCCTCACCATGGGCTAGTGGATTTGAAAGTGTTAGTGTAAGACCGTTTAGATTTCTAGTAATCGAAGAATCATCCTCGTATCGAAATTCGCTCCCTTTATATACTAAAATTGCTTCTTGTATGTTTAAAAGTTTTTTGCATATTACTTACAAACTATAGTATTTCACGACATTTAAAATTCATTTTTAAATCACAAATATTATTAACTACTTATTATATTAATAGATAAAGCGTGGATAAATAGAATAGATAAATACTATATAAATATTAAAATAATAATAAATAGAATAAATAAATAGAATAGATAAATAATAGAAAAAGAAGTTTTAAAAAAGAAGTTCTAGAAAAATTTTGGTTTCAAAAACTTCTATAAAAAAACGTGAAATAACTTTTTTTTGAAAAAAATTATAATTTTTTTTGAAATTCAAGCATAAAAATATCCTACAAATGTAGCATACATAAATAACTATATAGGCATAACTAAAAGAAACTAACTAACTAATCCTAATTAAGAAGATTCCCGTTTTGGATGTTCTCTGGTTCTCCGGTTCTCCCGTTTGGAATAACGACTATTTTAATAACACACACTATATAATAATAATAATAATTAAAAATAATACGCATTATATAATGAATATAAAATTAAAAATTTAATAATCGAATAATCTAAATGCATCTATTTTAAATGTACTCATTTGAAATAAGCACAACCAAAATACACTCGAGTGAGCGTTAGCAAGCGAGGTATCTGTGGCTAGTTATAGAATTATTAACCTTACTACCTGCAAAATATGAGTTCCACCTAAGTATTAAGATTTTGTTTAATTTGTATTCTTAAGATTTGAAATTTTATTTCAAGACCTCGTTCATTGGCGATTTGTAGTTTGTATATTGCCTGACTATATAATCGAATTAATTTTCCATATGCATTGATGGAAGTATTTTTCCTGAAAAAAATATGTTGTGATAAAACTTGTAAACATGAGAGTCACATTGCATGTGCTCAATACTGTTACAACAGTGCATGTCACAGTTTTTATTCATATATGACGTCACGGCAGTATTTGGGATTCTTATGTAATTATTTTTTTTTTATGAATTACACTCTGGATTGCAACATTAATTTGGATTTTAAAGTGACTTTTTGAAATTTAAAACATTTCTTTTTATTTCAAATAAAAAAATAATAACTATGTGCGCGGAATTCAATCCTACAAACAGCAAAAGCTTAATAATTCGTATTGTGACGTACCTAATTTAATGTATCAAAAATTGTGCAAGCATTACAGAGAAATAATGTAAAATTCATACCTAAATGAATTAACACTATCGATTAGATAATGTAGACATAACGAATGAGCCCATATAAGGATATCTCAGCGGTAGAGTATCTGACTGCCATACGCTACGACGGGGTTCGATCCCACAGTAGGGCAGAAATTTTTTTATTTGACAATCAACGTTTAAACACTTAATTTAAGCATTACAATGTCAAAAACTGTAAAATTGTTCGATCAAAATATCCAAGCGATACGACCAAAACTGACAAAGTTATAATTAATTACATAATTAAACATTTATTATTGATCATTAATTTTGTATTAAATATTTAAAGTGTTACTACGCTCAAATATAATATTTAAAATTATTATGAATTGCAGTTTTTTAATGAGGAGTGGCATTAAACCAATTTTCACTAAAATTATAAGTTTTACAATAAGTTAGCAAGTACGTAACTAAACTTATGCATAAAAAATGTATCTTCTAAAACTTAACATTATATTCATTGTAATTAAATAAAATTGTTTGATAAGACTATCAAGAAAACTACATTAACAGTTTGAAATTAATTATTCGTAAAATATTCTTATTTATAATTAAAGAAAATCAAAATATGCAATTCTGGAAGCTCGCAAAATGATTTATTTATATAACTTTAATATTATTAGAATATGATAATCAATAGAAATTTTACTTACTCTTGAAACTATTCGTATTTGAATTTATGATGGGTTGTTCAGGTATACGTGAACATACGCATATGTCTAGTTAGTTATATTTATTTTTACATTTATTTATAAGCTAATTTAAATTTTCAGGCTCCATTGTTAAATTAATAAATTGTCTATAGTTGATGGTTAATAATAAATAAGTTGGATTTATTTATTATTGACCCTCAAAAATCGACAATTTATGAATTAATTATAAGCTAGTGTATTATGAATACTGACACAATATCTTAATTGTGACGCAATACATGTCTGGTAAATTGTTACAATTGCTACAGTATATTATATATTACTGTAATTTAAGTAGGTATATTTTGTTGAACAGTCTAATTGGTTAATCCTTTTCTGAGCAAGTGAATACTTTCTTAGATGTATTTGAGCATTATGTATAATGATAATAAACTAATTTAATAAATTAATCAACACACATTTCCGATTTTGTTTTCACCTCTTTCGAATGCCGTTAACACAATAGTGCTAAACCTTTTTTTTAAAGTTACAAACATTTTTTTTAAAGATGCTTTTTTTGGAAAAAAATGTTAATAACTAATAAAAAGTTTTGCACTATTCTGTTAACGGCATTCGAAAGAGATAAATAATACATCGGAAATATGTGTTGATTAATTTATTAAATTATTATATATAATGCTTAACTACATCTTAAGAGAGTGTTCACTTGCTCCAAAAAAAGTTAAGTAATATCCATAAAATAAAAGTTTTTATAAAATTGTAATAAAGTACAAATAATTTAAATATTGTAATATAAACAGAAGAGAAGAATTCAACATCTTCCCTTGGCGTGTTGCAGCCAGATTCTTATGTACTTTTCACATGTGGCAATTTCATATGATTTATGTTTGGCCGCAATAGTTTCTAGAAGAAAATATATTTGTGTTAAATATTTTGAATGATACTATGACATAAAGAAGCGCAAGCGTAGAGCAAAATTAATTTTCTTTCAAAATAATATAATGATATATATAGACCATTTCACGTAAACTGGTTGGTTCAAAATTTTATAATGAATCAAATTTTGTGCACAAACTAGGCATGTTATCCAGAAAACTGAAAAAAAATTTTTATCGTGGAACGAATATGTAGAAACACGAATGTCGGATACGGATAACTGCAGTGTTTGTGTTGTTGCCAGAAGATTTTGCAATCTCCCTCTAGGTGTGGTTTCCCTGTGTAAATACCAACTGTATAAATAACATAAATATAAAAAATTATTTCATAATAAATAACTTACCTTGTAATAGTAATTATACGATAATAATCTTTGAAGAAAAAACGTGTTAGTCTCTCAATTCTATACGAGGATAGAAGGAAGTAGAGGTCATTGTTGCGGTCAAAAAATTCATGACAACCTTTGGTGTTCTTAAAGAATACTTTACGGGTATTTTTCAACTTCTTTTATACGAATACTATATCGAAAATATAATTAATCTTAAAAGTATAAAAGTATTCTTTCGAGGTTCTTAGTGAATTCTTTAATACGAGCATTTCACGAGTACTTTAGACATAATAATAGATTGCATTTGGAATTCAATCTAAGAATAAAAACGAAACCATTTCGAACGTATTTTGCTTTTTTTAATATATAAACTCTTCTAAACTTTGATTTATGAAATTAGAATGAAAATAAAAAAAACATTAATGTGAGTACTCATTCTGACCTATAAATGAAATTTTTATGAACTTTGTTATACAACAAATCTAGGCCACAAAATTTTTTACGCTAATTCTGGTTGGAGTCTTTAAGAATACTTAAAAGCTTTGGAACATATTCAATAAAAGCTTTTTAAGTACTCATTTGGGATTAAAATAGTTCATTATGAATTCTTTTCCTGTTCTATTCGATCCAATAATCGGACATAACGAGAGTTCTTTAAAAACTCGTCAAGTTTTGTATACGATTACATTCTATATATAAAAGAAATACTTTAAGAGCTCTTTATGAAATCAATGAATTCATTAAAAAGTCTTGCTGAACTCTTATATAAGAGTTCCAAAAATATTCATTACACGAACAGTTTAAGAATTCATTCGGATTAGTTATGCCGTCTGGGAACGGCAGGTATTTTATAGATATCAAAAGAAATTTTTTATTTATTTATTACAGTTTCACTTTCAATAATTTTATTATTCATTATTAAATATTTCATGTTGAATATGTGCCGCTAGACAGTACTATATATATATATATAAAACAATTCTACAAAGGTGTCAACATTCGCAAGTATGGTTTCCAATCACACTTTCAAAAATGTTATCTGATAAAAAAATCTTTAATTATTACTCCCATCCTATTGCTACTTATATTTTGCTTAAACTCTATAAAAGGTTTCTGCAGTAGAAAGTACTGAAATCAAAGCTGCATAATCGACAAGTATTTTTGAAGATACCATACATTGTATTTTTTTTAATTAAACTTTTATATATTTTGCTTAAACTCTATAATAGTTTTTATTAATTTCCACAAAATTGATAAAAAGGAAACTTTTTTTTTTATTCTCTTTAAATAGACAATGTCTATCCCTCCCGTGTTTTACATCAATAGATAAACAATTTTATAGAATAATAATAATTCATTTGTGCAAAATTAATTTCTGCATAACTAATAAAAAGTAATTTCTCTCTTTTTATGCTCTTTAAATCAAATAACACTTGCACCACCATTGATTAAGTATTTCAGTCGAGAAATTTTTGACCTACAATATACCCTCTTATATCGATAATAATTAGTAGGTTAGTAAAATAATATGGTCAAATAAAGCATTCTAATGTTTTACATCTAAACTAAAATGTATTTCCGATATATTATTAATAAAACTGTGTAAAAACATTCTACAATTGAAAGCGCTAAAATCAAAGTAGAAGCAACAAGTATTTTTTTTTATCTGCAATTGAAGGGACTGAAATCCAACTGGAATCCACAAGTATTTTGAACCATACCATATATATATTTTAAATATATTTCAAATAAACATTTTTATACATATATTTATTAGTTTAACTTCGTAAAAATTTTCTGCAATTGGAAGTACTGAAATCAAACTAGAAGTGACAAAATTTCTCTTTATGGTTTTTTTTTTAATAACACGTTTAAAATTGTTATCTGTCTGATAAATTTCAAAGTATAAGATAAAAATATCTTTGATTATAACTCCCATATTTTCTATACTTATTTATATTTTAATTACACCTTTACTATATCTAACTTATATTCCATAATAGTTTTCTGCAATTGAAAGTATTAAATTCGAAAACACCTTTCAAGTTGGTGTCAAAAGCCGCAAGTATTGTGTTATTCTAATCAAACTTTGAAAATTGTTATCTGATAAATAAATTCTGCAATTGAATCTGACATTGTTATCTGATAAATAAATAATTTTAATTCTAACTCCCTTATTTTATCTATTTCTTTGAATTTTAATTAAACATTTTTTTAAATATTACAAAAATTTCATATAAAAAATTTCTGCAATTGAAAGAACTGAAATCAAACTGAAATCGACAAGAATTTTGAATCGTACCATAAATTTATATTTTATATAAACATTGTTATATATTGTAACGGGGTGGGTACTGGGGAATGTAAGGCCCCGGTCAGGCCCAATCTGTCCCAACTTACCAACCTTAATAGTAGATTCCCACGATGCGGCCGGGAATCAAAGTGAATCACTTTGATTCCCGTGCAATGCCGTTAACAACGTCAGACACCTCGATTGACTTTTATACCGTGTGTTGGGCCCTATCCCCAAAATTGCCAACTAGGATAAACGCCGGAGAGGGCGGTATTCGTGAGATAGGACTTTGACTGGTAAAAAACGTTATCAACAATCGATATATTAAGTTAATCGGCGAGAAAGATCGTCTTGCCGAGTCAATTTATTAAATAGACAATTACAAGATAATAAATTAACTATTAACAATTTAAGGGGAGTCGTACTGATGACTATCCCCGAGGTCAGCGCGAAAACAAATCGTTAAAATCTATTAACGGTCGAGTTACGAGCAACCGATCCGGGAATGATCGGCTACTGAACCTGATGGCTATACGTCACATCGTGTGACGTATGTATCTCTTTTGTAGGGAGCTCTGACGTAGAAGCTGCCTACGTCACGCGGGCCTTCTCTCGTGAAGTGGCTTCCGCGAACCACCGTCCTGTCTACCCGGGCGGGATTTGTCACGAGAGGGGGGAAAAAGAGGAACTCTTCCTCTCCTGGACCGTACCAAGTAAATCGGGAAACTATCAACGGGACACGCGGGTCCAGCGTGGTGCACCACTCACCTTTGTATTCACGAGACACCGCTCGAAATACGTTGAAACGGCGGGAACGAAAGCGCGTGATCTCCCCGTCAATCTCTCTTTCTCTCTCACTCCTATGGGCGAATTGGCCTCGATCTTTCGTCTTTCCCGTGTGGGGGAAGCCTGTCCACCCCCACACCGTATCACACACACCCACGCTTCTCCGATAAATCACGATAAAAGAGACCGTTATCTTGGCCTGTATGTACACCGTGCGCGCGCTGTATTGGTACTGCCAGCTGGGAATTATTACTCATTGCAGTTTCTTCACGGTACTATACTTTCATAAACGTACAGGAGTACAGTAGTAAGACAGAATTAATACTTATATGAAGCGTTTAACCAACGGTGGTGCAAGTATTGTTTTATTATTAAAAAGAATAAAAAAGAAATGTCCATTTTATTAGTATTGCAGAAATTACTTTTGCACAAATTAATATCATTAAAATATTATTTATTTATTACTATAATACATGAGAGGGCCAGAAATGAAAAGTAATAGTATAAGATACTTTTCACAAAAAAAATCTACATTCAGAATGGTAAAAATTTTTGCATGGTTCAAAATACTTGTCGATTACAGTTGGTTTCAGTGCTTTCAATTGCAGAAACTTTTTACGAAGTTTAAGTAATATACATAATAATGTTTATTTAAAACATAAATTTATGGTACGATTTAAAATACTTGTCGATTTCAGTTTGATTTCAGTTCTTTCAATAGCAGAAACTTTTTTATATGAAATTGTCGTAATATTTAAAAAAATGTTTAATTAAAATTCAAAGAAATAGATAAAATAAGGAAGTTAGAATTAAAATTATTTATTTATCAGATAACAATTTTCAAAGTTTTATTATAATAGCACAATACTTGCGGGTTTTGACACCTTCTTGGAAGGTGTTTTTGATTTCAGTACTTTCAATGGCAGAAAACTATTATGGAATATAAGTTACATATAAAAAAGGTGTTAACACAATACTTGCGGGTTTTGACACTTTCTTGAAAGGTGTTTTCGAATTTAATACTTTCAACTGCAGAAAACTATTATGGAATATAAGTTAGATATAGAAAAGGTGTAATTAAGATGTAAATAAGTAGAGAAAATATGGTTATTATGACAAGTATTTTGTACAACTGATTTTTGATGTGCTTGACTATTATCATTAGATACAATTAAATTTTTGTTATATCCACATTATATTAAAATTTTATACTGTCAAAATGACGATTTAAGTATAAATTATGTTATATTTTTTTAAATAGTTTGTAAATAGTAGATTACGATACAAGTGCGCGAAACAGGTGATGCACGGACGAGTCGAGTTTGACGCCCGAGCGGAGCGAGGTCGACAAATAAGACGAGTGTGTGGATCACCTGTTCCGTGTACGTGTATCGTATACTATTTTTTAACACTCCGTGAGCGAAACACGTTAATAAGTTTCCAGGTTATTAACCGAGCAGAGCGAGACGAGTCGATTTGTCACCCGAGCGTAGCGAGGGTGACAATTAGACGAGTAAACGAAAAAAAAGTAAATGTAGAACTATGTATAATAAAAAGAATATGTATATAAGATATTATATGCAACTATATACGATATATCTGTGTAAAGAACTATAATTATTAAAACAAATATTTTTACAACTGTAAATAGTTGTATATTTATTTATATTTAACAATTCTAAGATTCATCATTTATAATGAAATTAACTGTACAATTATTAAATTGTAAATTCTTTAAAAAACGTTCAGTATTTGAAATAGTGTTTCTGCTCAATCGTTGACCGGCTGAAGTTATCGGCTGCGCATCTGGACATTTTTTTGAATTCATCTCGTCAGAAATAGAATTTTCTTTCTCATCGGTCATGGAAGGAATAGAAAAAAGCTGGTCTAATTCTCTTTCGTCAGGGGTCGAAGTGATAACAAGCTCTTGTGACCAATTTTCTGCATTCGGTAGAAAAGGAGTAGAAAAAAGTTCTTATATTTCGTTCTCATCGGGTGTTGATACAATATTTACTTGTTGTGACCATTCTTCTGCATCACTTAAAATTTCCACAGTATTTGTATTTTCTTTCATTGGCTTTGAATTGGCAATTTCCTTACGAGATTTCTTGCTGTATACAGGTGATGAAGGAGTATCCAAAGATGCGTTCGAAGTAGATGGCAATGTAGAATACGTACATCATTTCGAAGTAGATGATATTGGAATTGAAAACGAATTTGTTAACTGTTCACCATTTTTTTTTGTGGGCTACACATGCTTCAATATAACCCTCAGCAACTGTTGTTGATTTCCAACCCCCAAGTTTCTTTACAGCGATAATATCTCCCCCGGCTTCGACTAACAATGTTGCCGATGTGCAACGTAAGCTGTGGCCAGTATAAAGCTCCGCATCCGGTAAGTTTAAAAATGAGGCAATAACTTTTGGCACAGCCCCGATCTTGTTAATACCGACAGGTTGATTGGTGCATTTTCCAGCTCGGTAATTTAAAAAGAAACGATCAGTTTTACAATTTTTTGGTCGAATCTTCATATATTTTTGAGCAATTTTGTAAAATTCTCCAAACAACAGTGAATGATCGTTCAATTCCCGTCTTTGTTTTCGATATATTAATATGCAAAAGAGACCTATCCAGATCCTTGATATCTTTCAGGGTTAAGTTTGTGAGCTCTTCCCTCCTACATGCACCAGATATGCCGATTATTAAAACAACCTGCGTAAATGAAATTAGGTTAATAACGTCGTATAACTAATAAAGAAACTCAGTTTTTAGCACGCTAACATCAAAATCACAGTTTAATACCTGATTTTGAGGTTAGTAAGCTATAATATAGTATTCAACAGTAACTAAAATTTACTTTATTTAAAAGATGAATTTCATCTGGGGCCTCATTGCAAAATTTCCGTACTTCAGATGAACAAAATACCTTCGACTTTTTTCGCTTATGATTAGCACTTTTTCTCTTCAAAAAAGCTTTGACGCTTTTATAAATACCGATATCAACATTGTCGTACGTACTTATAGTGGCTTTTAGCATCGAATAACGAGCCCACAATGTCGAAGGAGCTAATTTCTTTGATAATTCATTTAAATAGACTAGAAACATTTCTTCTCTCAGAGAAATTGTTTTTTTTCCTTCAGCCAAGTTTTAAATTCTTCATATGCTCCGATGTATTGACGTCTTGATTTTTCAGGCAACAGATTTAAGCTAATATTATTTGGCTAGATCAGCCACATCTGTCGGTACTGAATCGTCATAAGTTTCTTCCGAATCACTTTCAGAGCTCATTTCTTTTTAATAATTTAAAATTTTAGTTAATATTATCGATACTTTGTTGATCCGGAAAATCTCTGTCCAGATAACCTTAAGACCTACAATTCAAACGTCGACATGAAGTTCGCAAAACAATTGGCGATCATGTTTCACACACGGTTAAAAATCATCGTTTTTAATAAAATTATATAAAACATTACTTCATTTACTTGGATAACAGAAACTCATTAACGTATTCTCTACACTGAGAAGAACAATATAATAAATATTAATATAATCCATAGTAAAAATTACTATATTGTGTAGGAAAACTGTGACATTCTAAAATTATGAGAGATTTTTTTACATTTATAATAAATATTACTTTAGGTATAGCAATGTATCCAACATCACTTATCAAATATAACTATATGAGAGATTCCACAGAACTTTTGACTTTCTTGTTACTTTCACTTTTCAATGCTATTTGATGATTTTCATCATATTAAAAAAATCATTCCTTGTAGAAAAAAGTCACAAAGTATAGTAACCGTTATTTATTATATTAATAATATATAATATATTACTTAAAAAACTTATAATTTATCGCATTTTAATTAATTCTTTGTGTTACTCACTCTACTTTTTTGCTTTATTAGGTTTATATAAACAAAAACTTTGATTAAAAATGGTTTGGATAATTTTTTATATAATCTTCACATATCACAGAATTTAATGTAAAAGTTTTAGAGGTGTGCTTCAACCTACATAGATTAATTTATTTTATGAATATCCGTAGCCACTATTTAAAAAAAACTAATTTATTTTACTTTTAGCTCTTAAAAAAAAATAAATTATTCTCATAAATTTTCTTCATGGAAAATGACACTTATTGAGCAGACAAATAAAATCGCGTTTGATTTGTAAGTGTGCTACTTACAGAAAAAAAATTGTACCCTCGCAAAGTTGGGTACACATATGCGCCCCCCATTGAAAAAAATCGTACTTTTCGTCAGCACATCGATAGTATGTTATCAATGGTTATAAAAGTAATTGCTCTTTTTTATTAACCTTTTAAAAAACATGTTTTAAAATACTTTACATAAAATTCTTCTTTGTTTGCCTGAAACGAACTTACGAAAAATGTAACAAAATGAAATTCTTACTTTCCGAGAAAATAAGGTATTTAATCATCTTATAGTAAATATTTGTAATTGTAATACTTAAACACAAATACACACACATTAATGGAACTTAAATTAAAGGTAGGAATTATAATTAAAAAAATCTTTGTATTAGTTACAATGTTTGTATATATTATATATTTTATTACATTTCTTTTGTTTGAAAAATTATTAATTGTTTAAAATAAAATTTTATTATAATGATATTTTTGTGTTACAAAATTTTTCTTTCCAACACATATTATGCTACATATTTTATCAAATTTTTTAACATTTTACCTTAAATTTGAAAGAAAAATGTAAAATTTTATTTTTTTGATGAAAAGTAGTATGTTTTACATTAAAATAATTGTTTTTGTTTTTTTACAAAAAAATTTTTTAAAAAAATGAGGGGCCCCATGTTTTTTATGCTACTACTGTTATTTAGAAATGGTTCGATAAGTTTCAAAGATGTGCCTTTAAAATAAATTTTCAATTTTGTTTTGACCTTAAAGTCAAAAGTTCTGTGGAATCTCTCATATAACACTAACAAAAATTGCTATATTGGATAGTGAAAATGTACTATAGTAAAAATTATAAAATAAAGTTTACAATATTTAATATGTAATGTTATAATCAATCTTACGTAAATAGCAAATTTTAATATCAAAATAACAAAAGTTCTTACATCCTATATAGTGAAATGTATATACTACATATATTAAAATTTGTATAATAAGTATTGTAGAAATATTTTATATACGGGGCATTCTTTGTGACCGTTACCCCCCTGCTGCCCATTTTTGGTTCGACCTAAAAATTTTCAAAAAAATATGAAAATTTGTAAAAAAGCCTCAGCTATTCGATGCCGTGTGGCAAAAATATCTCATTTAATCAGATCATCCTGAAAATCGTGAAATACCAAAAACATTCATGAATAAGGTATGTTAACGATATTTCACTCGTGTTATATGAGCGTTAATTAATGAGTTAAGGCCATTTTTACGCCCAGACATCATAAATATGTCTTTATGGTATAACTGAGAACAAAACTGAGTCAGTTAGATCAGCGAGGTTAAAGTCAAGGTCGTTTTAAGGTCAAAATCACAAAAATTCATTTAAGTGAAAACAAATATTATCTCTGCACGTTTTTGGGGTCGCTGAGTACGAATCCGATATTAATTTGACTCCAAAGGGTCAGGAACAAGATCACGATCATAAAAACTACTAAAATTACAGAATCCATTATATCCAAACTTTTGTAACGGTTGTAAGTTGAAATAGGTAGTTACAATGCAAATATTGCATTTGAATTTCACCTTTGACATTAGCCGAACCCGGGATGCACCGTCGAGGAGGTTGTCAAAAGGATTTAGCATCCCATGTGTTTTTTTTGTTTTTTTTTAAATTTTTTAATTTTTTTTACATTTATTATTTTATAATTTTTTTACATTATTTATTTTTTAATTTTTTGACGGTTTAATGTTTTCTAAATTTATTTTTTAAAACCTTCATATGAAAATATCGATTTCTCACAATGTTGAGAGTACCTCTTAATCAACGTTTCGGTTTTATTAATGGGTATAAAACAATGCTTATCCATAATTTGTGGTACTGGTGGAGCGGCAGCAAATCTGCGGTTCAAAAATCTTTTGGTCTTTTCGTGATCTTTATCAGTATAAGACAATACTTGAATAGTCGTAAAGTTTTTTTTGGACCAATCAATAATTTTTTTAAATAAAATTATGGCTTCACTTGGTTTACACAGAAGACTAGCTCGTGTAGCTTCTCTTTTATACACTGCCCCTATGCCATCTGAGGGTCCCTTACCATGGGCTGTAGCATGAAAGTGCCATTCCGCGGCAACACCAAAATCCTCTTCATGATACATGAGGTTCATCATTTGATATTTATTTTTAAAATGTTGCTTAGCTCCATCACTAAAGTAAATAACCTTGTTCAATTTAGGATTAATTTTTTTCAATTCAGGAATCAGTAACTTCTGTGCCATGTATACAGCTGCTGTGTCATGAACTGTACTATTTGATAGAAAAATAAAACTTTTGTGATCAATTGTTGACCCATTTTTAAAATAACATACTATAGGAAAAAAGGTACATTGACTATTATTAAAATGAAAACCTTGAGATGCATCCTGTACAATGTACTTGTAATTTTCGGAAAAATCTAATATTAGAAGAAACTTATTTTCTTTCAAGTTTTCTTTTATTTCAAGATAGAATTGAGATTGTTTTTTTGCAATAAAAGAATGAGGTTTTAATTTGATTAACATTTCACAAAATTCATCAACATATTCAGATGAAGGGAGAATTTGCGTTTTAAGAGTTGATCTGTCAGTAGTTACCCATGCACTATATTGCACTTTATCAATATTTTTTTTATCTAAGTGTTCATTCAAATATTGTTGAAGCCGATTAATACCTGGGCACTTTGAGCATTCACCAAGAAAACAA
Organism: Theocolax elegans; assembly: GCA_026168455.1. Taxonomy (NCBI): domain Eukaryota; kingdom Metazoa; phylum Arthropoda; class Insecta; order Hymenoptera; family Cerocephalidae; genus Theocolax; species Theocolax elegans. Next base: position 1,269,402 of record CM047431.1, read on the forward strand.
TGTGCATTAGAATTTTGACACACGATTTGACTTAAGCAATCTTTGTAATCCTGTAAAACAACATCAGAATCCTTAGTAAGATTTTTTAAATCTACAGAGTCAATCATTAATTTGCAGTTCTGATGGATCGTACATACACAAACTGAATGTGTACCGCTCGCTCCAGCAAGTATGCAGTGCTTTGGTCGCAGTTGAGCAAATTTACTAAAACTAACTGGATAATCAGGATGTAGTTTGTTGTACATTTCATAAAGTCCTCTTAAATCTGAAAGAAGAAGTCGTTTTTGAATCAACATTTTACCGTCATCCGTTTTCACAGAAACTACATCTTTCATACCTGGCATGATTCTGCTATACTCGTCACTGTTGTAAAATTCTACTATCTTTAAGACAGTTTCTTCTGGTAATGTCATGCCACTCTTGAAAGTTGTATCTGGCAAAACGCCTTTAGATGATTTTAGCTCTTTAGCTTTTTTAGCAAACTGCTTTGAACATTTGAATTCTTTACTAATTTTGTTAAGTCTCCAGGCATCTGGTACTATTGTCAAAATCTTTAATCTTAAAGGATCATTAATTTCAAGACTGGAGAACTTTTCTTTTATTCCCATCAACATATCTTCCAACTCTATTTCTCTTTGAGATTTGATGTTGGATTCCATTGTACTAGAGCTAGAAGATAATGTAGATGCAAGAGAAGATCTAGAAACATCCATATCAATAATTTGATCATGACTTGAGTTTTCCGAATTTTCATCTCTTCGAGGGCGTTTCCTGCATGATACACAAATTTTTGCACTATCTGATAAATCTGGAAATATCCTTTTGAAACTATTCGAAATATGCCGAAGATCATGTCCTTTGTGGCCTGGCAAGTTGTAGGGATTGCAACATCTATCACTATGATTATTGGACATGTTTGAGACTGCACGTTTTAAACTACTAAAAATTGTGAAATTTAAGATAGAATTTTCTATCTTAAATGACAAAGTCAATACTAAATACAAGCTTCAATACGCAATATTTTAACTGAAAGTGTTGCTTTACAAAGAGACAGGTAAAAGTAATGAAACTAGTAAAAATAATATATTAAGATTAGTCAATAGTAGCGTTTAAAAACTGCAAAAAAAATGACTGTACGAGAATCTATTCAGAGAATGAAGATGAAAAGCACTATTTGGAAATGCTTTACAAAAATTGTTAAAATTATTAAGAAAAACTATCAAAAAATAATCTTGGAAAAATTGTATTAGTGTTAGTGTGTTTTCTTTCTTTTTCCTTCTATCACCTTCTTTTCAATCTCTTCTTTTATCGGCTGTTTCTTAACTTCTTCTTTTTTTCTTTTTGTTGCACTGATTCTTGTATCTGCTCTTTCTTTTTTTCTACGACTTCTCACTCTTCTCTTTTTTCACTTTCTTTTTACTTCTGTAGCCACTTCAGCATATAACTATCCTCCAGAATATTCGGAAAGTTAGGTAACTTTTAATCAACATTTTATGACATCCTGGGAATCGGAGGGTAAATGTTAGATCTTTTTAACAAGCTCCTCAACAGTGCATCCAGGGTTTGGTCAACGTCAAAGGTAAAATTCAGAGACGATATTTGCATTGCTACTTACCTACTTACTTAATTACCTACTTTAACTTTCAGTCCGCAAAAAGTTGAATAAAATGATTTATCAATTTTAGTAATTTTACTGATGTTGACATTGAAATGACCTTAAACTGAACCTAAAGAAATTACATTACTCTCGGATTCGTACGCAGTGACCCCAAATTCGTATAGTAGGAGTGGTTGTTTCCGCGAAAATATGTTTTTGCGATTTTGACCTTGAAATCACCTTGACCCTTTGGAGTCCAATTAATCTCGGATTCGAACTTAGCGACCTCGAAAACGTATAATAGGAATGGTTGTTTGTTAGAAAATGCTTTTTTTGCGATTTTGACCTTGAAATAACCTAGCCCTTGACCTTTTGGATTCAAATTAATATCGGATTCGTACTCAGCGACCCCAAAAACGTGCAGAGATAATATTTGTTTTCACTTAAATGCATTTTTGTGATTTTGACCTTAAAACGACCTTGACTTTAACCTCGCTGATCTAACTGACTCAGTTTTGTTCTCAGCTATACCATAAAGACATATTTATGATGTCTGGGCGTAAAAATGGCCTTAACTCATTAATTAACGCTCATATAACACGAGTGAAATATCGTTAACATACCTTATTCATGAATGTTTTTGGTATTTCACGATTTTCAGGATGATCTGATTAAATGAGATATTTTTGCCACACGGCATCGAATAGCTGAGGCTTTTTTACAAATTTTCATATTTTTTTGAAAATTTTTAGGTCGAACCAAAAATGGGCAGCAGGGGGGTAACGGTCACAAAGAATGCCCCATACGCGTATACGTTCATTTCTTTTTCAGTATTCAATTGTTTGAGACGACTTTTTAATTTAAGGCTATTCTAATTACTCCGTTCGTCCAATAGGTGGCGTGTATAAAATTTTCTGTTTTTCCAGTTCTTCTCGCAACAGCTCAAAAATGTGTCAATTAGTATATAAGAAACGACAAGATATTTAGTTATTATGCGAAAATGTATCTTCCGTTTAGCGTATTGCAATGATAGCGATTGAAATAATATTTAAGTTAGTGACTAATAAGTGTAATGAATAAATATATGCGAGTGAATAAAAATTGCGATCAACTGCGTAAGAATAGTATATAATTAAATCTCCAAATATTAAATGTTTCTGTAGTACTTGATTGACAAAAGGAATTCCCCCAATATATACATTCTATTTCGAATTAATTAAAAACAAAATATAATTCATTTTTACTTCCTTAAATTCGCATTTAAAAAATACCAGATTGAATAATAAAATTTGCTGACTTATATAATAAAAATTACTATATTGAATATCAAAAATTACGATATTGAATATTAAAAGATATTATATCTAAATTTTACTATATAACATAGCAAAAATTATTATATTGCTGAGATGTCACACTTTTCCTATACAATATAGTAATTTTTAATATAGATTATTTTAATATTTTGTAACGGGGTGGGTACTGGGGATATGTAAGGCCCACGGTTAGGCCCAATCTGTCCCAACTTACCAACCTTAAGTGTGCAGTCCCACGATGCGGCCGGAAATCCCTTTGATTCCCGTGCAATGCCGTTAACAACGTCAAACACTCCGTTTGACTTATATACCGTGTGTTGGGCCCTATGCCCAAAATTGCCAACTAGGATAAACACCGGAGAGGGCGGTATTCGTAGGATAGGACGTTAACCGGTAAAATACTACCAACAATCGATATTATTGTTAATCGGCGAGAAATATTGTCTCGCCGAGTCAATTTATTAAATTAACAATTAAATATTAATAAATAATGGACAAATAAACTTTAACAATTTGCGGGGAGTCGTACCGATGACTACCCCCGAGGTCAGCGCGAAAAGAATCGGTTAAAATCTATTTAACAGTCGATTACGAGCAACCGATCCGGATATGATCGGCTGCTTAACCTGATGGCATACGTCACACCGTGTGACGTATGAATCACTGACGTAGAGAGCTTTTACGTAGAAGCTTACTACGTCACGCGCGCCTTCTCTCGTGAAGTGGTTCCCGCGAACCACCGACCTTTCTATCCGTGCGGGTATTGTCACGAGAGGGGGGAAGGAGGAACGCTTCCTCACCTGGACCGTACCAGGTAAATCGGGACACGAAAATTAGATAGACACGCGGGTCTAAATGTGGTGCACCACTTACCGCGTATCTGAATATCTCGCTTCGGCAGGGAAAAGGCTGTGCTATTGAGAGAGAGCTCGTCCTCGTATATGTCTCTCTCTCTCTCTCCAACGGTCGAGAAGGTGGGCTTCGCCGAGCCTCCTTTTCTCACTGTCCGTGAGATGTGCTGCTGCACCCGTCGACGTGGAGGTTAGTGGGGAGAAGCTTCTCACACCCACACACAACGCACAACAGTCCTTTCGCTCGTTTATCCCGTAAAAAACAAACACCGGTCACCAACACCGTGTTGTTGTCGATCGCGCGCGAACTCTCTCACGATACTCTACTGCGCACGATTCTCGCGCGCGTTCCCTGCGCGCGCCGCGCTGTCGATACTCTTTTCAGTTACTCACCTGATCGGTAACTCGCTTACCGTTATACCCCCCTTCCAGATTCCGCATACTCTGTATGTGGACTCTGTACCGCGAGGAACAGGAAAGAGGATAAATAATCAGGAGGTACACCTTATTTTTTTTTATTATAAAACTTTAATAAAAACAAAAAGTATCTATATACATTTGGAGGATTGGGCCGTTGCCTCCTGACGGCTCTTAGCCCTGCCTCCTGCGCCCCGCCTTGATTTCGGCGTGCGCCTTGAAGCGAGGGCACTTCTTTGGGTCAACGACCCCTTTGCAGCGGCAGAGCGGACACTTGGTTCCTTATAACCGCTCGTTCCGCTCGTGGAGGGCTGAGCCTGCAGCCGCGCCTCCAGCTCAGCGGCTCTTCTTTTAGCGTCATCCGCTTTCTGCTGGAGACGCCGGTGTTCTTCAGCAGCCTGCCTATAGGCTGCCTCAGCCCTCAGCCGCTGCTGGCGCTCTTCCTCACGCTTCCTCTCTTCTGCCGCCGCCTTTTCTTTGGCCTCGCGCTGCTGAGCCCGGAACGTTGCCAGGACCTCTCGCTCCCTTTTGAGGTCCTGAACTCGCTCAGCCCAGACACCCTTGGTGATGGGAGCCGTCGGATGAGCCTCGGCAAACGCATCGAACTTCGCCAAGGCCTCTTGTTCGGCTGCCCGTAGCTGAACCCTCAGGGCTTTCATGTGCCTGAGGGCAGCCTCCGTCTCCTGCCACTCCTCTTCCTGTGTCTTGGGTCGCTCCTCTGTCACCGCAGAGGTTGCGGGTTGGGACCCGTTGGAGTGGGGACGACGGAGCCGGGGTCTGTTGTTGGTCGGTTCCGGTTCAGTCTTCCCCTGCGGACGATCCGACACCGAATTGCCCTCCTTCTCCATCCGCTCTTCAGTCGCGGGTGCTGGCTTCGGCGGAGAGGGCATGGGTATCGTCCCTTTCGCTTGTCTTAAGCGGTCCGCAGGGGTCGCTACATAGACCGTGTCCTGGCCCTGACCGTCCTCCAGGACCTCTTCTAGAACGACGGCGGCGATATCCTCCTGGCCACGGCGATGCTCCTCCTGGAGCTGTTGCTGCCGATGATCTACGGCAGCAACTACCGCAGACAGGACTTCCGCCGTCTGCATCTCGCCGTGGCTGGCCAGGGTGTCTATCATCCTGGCGAGGAGGAACTCCAGGGCTTCCTGCTCAACCTCGATGATCATCTGCAACAAAAATCATGATCTCAGGTTATGGCCCATCGTTTCAAACGACACTGTTCTTTATTTGGATTTCGATCCACGAGGACGCCCTCGTCCTCGTCTAAGGGGAACAGTTTCTGGCTGCGCATCTAATTGCCGTGTTACTGGGGATCGGCGTCGCACGGTCGCATTCGCTTTCCGGGGACGACCACGTGGTCGTTTGGTAGCGGGGGCCCTATCTAAGGACGTACGCGACGTCTTACGCGGTTTACACCGAGTCCCTTCGCTAGGTGACTCGCTCGCATTATACTCCCTCGCAGGGGAGGCTTCGCTCGCTACAGGTGGGTCGCACTTCACCTGTTGATCCCTCGACGGTTGAGATCTCGTAGGTTGCTCATCATCGTTTGGTTCAGCATCCTCTTCGGGGACGTATCTCTTCAGATGCTCTATATGAGATACTTCTTGGCCCCCTTTATCATCTTGTATGACGTAGGTATTCATACCTTTCCTGCTGATGATCAGATATGGCCCTGTGTATTTCGGAGCAAGCTTAGCCGAGATACCTTGTGCGCTGGACGAGAGGATCCGGTTGCGTTTCCACACCAGATCTCCTACCTCGAATTCCGCTGGCCTTCGTCGTGAGTTGAAGATTTCGGCTTGCCGGGCCTTGCTGGCAGCCGACTGACGACTTGCGTTCTCGTGCAGTCTTGGCAACTGTTTGATTTTGTCGTTCCAATCCTGCAGGCGACGGAACTCAAACTGTTGCTGGGCAAGCCGGTCTTGCTCTCGACGAGCTGTACTAGGCGCCTCGGGTTGGCGACCATAGTTCAGCATAGCCGGGCTCCATCCAGTAGAACTTTGCACTGCTGTGTTTAGTGCAAAGACTAACTCTGGCAGCTTGTCGTCCCAGTCGCTGTGCTTATCCTGGATATACGACGCCACCATTGTCTTAAGGGTCCGATTGGCCCTCTCGACAGGATTGGCCTGTGCGTGATAAGGGGGTGTCGTCGAATGATACACTCCCTTAGATTCAAGGTATTCGTCTACAAGTTTATTTTTAAACTCGGTCCCGTTGTCCGAGTGAAATACTTCCGGGGTGCCGAACCGGTTAATCACTCGTTCGTGAAGCTCGCGGACTATCGTCTTCGCGTTAGCTTTTCTTATCGGGATTGCTTCAATCCAGCGCGTGAATAAATCCTGGAATACTAGGATGTATTCGTATCCTCGGCTAGAGCGTGGAAGCGGGCCAGTGATATCTCCTGCTACCACCTGCCATGGTCTGTCCGATTGACGGTGACCCATTAACCCTGAGGGAGCACGTTGCTCGACCTTACATTGCTGGCACACTTGACATCGCCTGACGTAATCCGCAACTTCTGCGTAAAACCGTGGCCAATAATAGTTTTGGGCCACGCGGGCGAATGTCTTTTCCCTTCCGAGATGGCCAGCTGAGGGGTCATCGTGACACTCTCTCAGAATAGAGTGTCGATTCTCTACGGGTACGACCAGCTTCCATGCTTGCTCATCATCCATCACTTCCTCTAACTCCGTGTCGGGGCGATAGATGTATAGATTTCCTCCAACTATTTTCCAGTCGGGGAAATCACGGGGTCTGTCGGAAACGTTCTTGATCCAGTCTAGGTACCAAGGATCTTCAGTAGTTTGAGCCCACGACATTGCTGCTACTGTAGGCTCGTCGTCTTCATACATGCGAGATAGGGCATCGGGGACGTGATGCAGAGCTCCTTTTCTGTGCTCGACGACAAAGTCATGAGCTTGAAGCTCTAAAGCCCATCTCGCTAGTCGGCTGGTTGGATTTCTCATATTACACAACCAGCGAAGACTACTGTGATCCGTTATCACTTTGAAGTGGTACCCTTCGATGTAAGGTCTGAACTTATTAATAGCCCAGACCACGGCCAAGCATTCCCTCTCCGTAACGCTATAATTCTTCTCGGGTGCTGTGAGAATGCGACTGGCAAACTCAATGACTCTTTCCTCTCCGCCTATCTCTTGGACGAGCACGGCTCCTATGCCGGTATCGCTCGCGTCCGTGTGCAGGCTAAACAGTCCATCTGCACTGGGACGTTGAAGAACTGGAGCAGTCATGATCAGGGCCTTCAGTTGCTGAAAGGCTTGTTCCTGTTCATCTAACCACTCGTACCCTTGGTTCTTCTTTGTTAGACGGGTAAGTGGCTCGGCAATCGTGGCGTAATCCGGCATAAAACGCCGATACCACGACGCCATGCCGAGGAATCGTCGAAGCTGTTTGAGGTTCTTGGGAGCCGGATAAATCCTTATAGGCTCTGTCTTGGCTGGGTCGGGACGAATACCATCCCTGTTGACCAGCACGCCAAGATATCTCACCTCATCTTGACAAAAGACACACTTGTCCTTATTCACTGTCAAGTTAGCTTCGGCCAGTCTTTTCAGCACCATCTCGAGATACTTCTTGTGCCCTTCAAATGTCTCGGTGACTATAATAATATCATCGAGGTAAGAAAAGGCATTGGGCTCGAGATCAGGACCAACCACTTGGTCAATCATGCGTTGGAAGGTCGCGCCGGCGTATGCCAATCCGTACGGCATCCGCTTAAACTGATACAGTCCCATCCCCGGGACTGTGAAAGCCGTATAAGGACGCGATTCCTTCTGGAGAGGTATCTGATGATACGCTGAGTTCATGTCCAGAGTACTAATGTACCGACATCTCTTCAACTTGCGTAAGATATCCTGCATGAACGGGAGGGGATAAGCGTCTGGTTTCGTTAGCGCATTGACTTTCCTAAAGTCAATGCAAAACCGACGTGATCCGTTCTCCTTGCGTACCATCACCACGGGGCTTGACCAACCGCTGTCCGAGGGCTCTATGATCTTTAAATCTAGCATCTCTCGGACCTGGCGATGCATCTCCTCCTGGATCTTCTCCGACACCGGGTAATACTTCTGCTTTATCGGACGAGCTGATCCCACGTCAATCGAGTGCTCGATGAGTTGGGTTCGCCCGATTTTGGGAGAAGTATTAGACAGCACTTTGCTTACTAGCGCTCGCAGCTCTTCCCTTTCTGCCTCGGTTGCGTCCGCTATCCCAGCGGACGAGAGGGTGGCCATACCCCCTATTCCAGCAACTTCGAGGTGGATCTGCTGCTTGCTGTCTTTGAGGAACAGGCGGTCGCTATCCGGATCCAATATGGCTCTGAATGCTCGTACGAAATTTACTCCTACGTAGCATTCGGCGTCAAGATTTGGTATGATCGCTACCCTTATTTCACGTGTCTCCTTCCCGACAGTGAAAGGTAAGATCACGTGACCGTTTAGCGGTTGGTAACTACCATCCGCCATCTTGACGCGTCCGGCGTTCGCCACAATGAGCTCCTTGCCCAATGCCGCGGCGATTTGCAGACCGCTGGGTCCCATCACGGTCGTGGAAGCTCCGGGATCGTATAAGGCTCTTATACGGAAGCCCCCAATTTCCACGAGAAGCCACCAACGACTCTCATCCTCTGGTTTATAGGATGAGGTTGGTGTGCTTGCTTCTTGGGACCGTTCCTCCTTTTGAGGCCCATTTCCGCTCCTCTCTGGACCATACTCTCGGTTGGAGCGGGCCTGTCCCGAACTCACCTGGGACAGCGGGGACTCAAGCTCTTGGGTCGCGGTTTTCGTCCCTGTTAACCGCTCCCTTTGGCGTTTCCCGAGCACACCGGACAGTACCTGAGGGAATATCCAATTTTCCCACAGCCCTTGCAGGTAAGAGGCTTAGTCGGATCGAAAGTCGAGCCCATTCGGTTTTTTCGGCTGTTCCTTTCCTTTTTCCCTCGTTGGACTAGCGCTCTTCTTCTCCTGCCGGTGTCCGAAGCTCTTGCTCGGGCCATTAGGTTTGCCAGACCTCCTACTCTTCGGAGATCGGCTAGCCGGCGAGCCTTTCTTAGGAGAGCCAGACCTTGGGCTTCTCCTACGGGACTGTCGGGTCGTCGACGCCAATTGGGAGACGATGGGCCGCAGCGCATCCTCCAGCATCTTTGCGATGCGGTCGACGACGTCTGGCTCGCTTGGTTTGGCCGGGCTTACCTCAGCGGCCGCTACCTTAGCCTTCGGCGAACCTTTTTTCCGCTTCGGCTTATACGCCATCTCAGGAAGCAGAGACCCTTCCTCCGTAGGTGGTGGACGATATACTTTTTCACCTTCTATCGTCTGCTCCGCTTCCGTGGCGAGGTCCAGCATTTGTTCAATTGAGCTCACTTCCGCTCTCTTGAACAGCCGTTGAAGCTGTGGCAGCATGTTCCGATACAAATGATCAAGCTGCTGCGCTTCAGTCGGCGTAGGGACTATCTTTCGCATTATTGCTATAGAGCACGTCATATAGTCCCTAACCGGTTCATCGGGTCCTTGAGTCCGTGCATTGGACTCGGCGATGATCCTCTGCTGGAAACGTTGGCTCATTCCGTACCAACGTTTAGCCGAAGTCACGAAATCTTGCCAGGAGTGCCACTTGTGTTTCTCGTTCTGGTACCACGTGGCGGCAGTGTCTGTCAGAAGTTCCGAGAGTGACGGCAATAACTCGTCCTCTGACAGGTTGGCCAGGATCCTGCAATCCTCGATCCTGGTTAGGAAGGCGTCGATGCTCTGGCTCTTGTCGCCAGAGAACTTGACCTGCCACTTCCTCACAATGCCGCCGACGTCTCGAGGTGTCCCATTCAACCTCGATGACGTCGAGAAGCTTGGTGTTGAGAATGTCCGATCCCTGTTTGGCGAGCTGCGCGCTTGAGGAATCCTCTGGGATTCGCGCGCATTCCCCCCCTTCCAAGCTCCATCAGGCTTAGACTGAGGGGCGCTTGCGCGTTGTTGCTCGCCATTTACTTGCGCCTCACCTATCTCGCTCACATCAGGACCATAACACGTATATGTGTCCTGAAATTGCACATGGTGAGATTGGTTGGCACCGTCCAATCTCGTGCTGTGAGCGGTTTGAGTGCGCTCAGACATCAGCTTATCTACTTTTACAGTGAGGTCATTCACTTTTTTGATAAGCTGCACCAAGGTCTGGGAGAACGATCGAGGGATTTTAAAAATGTTTCCCTCTTCAGAGACCAATGACAGCCATTCTTCCTCTCGTTCGGGTTGAGGTTCTGTGTTGGTCGCGGCTGACGTCGTTTCATCTAGCTCGACGTCATCGAAATCCTGCACCGTCCTGTGCAGGTTATCTTTTACCGCAGCGTTCTCCCGCAGTACCAGATACACTTCCTGATCTGGGCTAGGTTCATCAGACTCCTCGTCTTGATGTTCACCTAGCATCTGCAGCCACCTATTTCTCCGTTGGAGACGGCTGCGAACTGCTGTGGCTTCGTCTTCCTCCTGGTTAAACTCCTGGGCCGAATAATTTCCTAATAGCCACTGGTGGAGTCGCTCGGCTTTCCTATGAACCGAGCCTGCCGATTTTAGGTTCAAGGCGTCCAGGTGTAGTTCGATTTGCTCCCTGGTGAGCGTCTCGATCCATGCATCGATTTGACTATCGACGTCTTTCTGCTGAGCGGCCATCTTCAGTTGTAGCGTCGTTTATACGTTTCACAGTAAGTAGCCTCGCTGGCTTGACGCACTATGTGTGTGCAAGGTTATATGCTGTCGAATATTTAACTTTGGCGTTACTTGCCAAATGTCCAATCCGCGTAACTGGGTTTTGCTTCTACCTAAGCTAACCGCTAACGCACAAAACCGGATGCCAAAAGTAAGTCCTGTCTTACTTTGATCAGGAAGCACTACCGAGTTTAAACTATTTTTAACCAATTTGCTAATAAATTTACGATAAACTACTGCCTGGCTCTTACCTTGCGCTACTTAACGGTACTATATAAATATTAATAAATAAATCAATAAATAAATAAATTAAATAATTTAAGTTACCGCGCGCTTGACCTCTTACAAAAATATAACCTACAATACAATTTGTAAAGGTCTGAGCCAGGTTATAAGCTTCCTGTTTTGTGCCAGCAAAAACCAGTTAAACCTTGCATACACTTACAAACAATTTATTTAGACCGATTAATTGCCACCAGGTTATGTCGCGCTGTGTCGCGTTCTTTCGTTCCTCTAGGTGGCGCTAGTTACTTGGTTTGGTCCAAACTACCCAATCTCCAAGTAACGTTGGTCGGTCTATCGATTCCGTTCGAAAACCCACCAAATTTCCTATTTGTGCGACCTTTTTCTAGTGGCGCCACCTATGTTCGACCAGGAACCAATTTCCTGTGTCTACTACTAAGTAGTCGAGACGAGAAAAATAAAAAAAAATTTTATTTGTTATAAAAAAATTTTTATTTGTTTATAACAATTCTATTTGTTAATAAACAAATCCCGCCTCGAGGGGGAACGAAAGAGTACCGAAATATACTTCAAAATTTCGAAACGCGACTGCTGACCTCGCTATTGTTCGCGAGTTATCCAATTGTTAATTAACAATATTAGTAACAATTGAACAACTATATCGTGCTTGTTGATTTTTCCGATGTCCTGTATCCAAAATCCACACGTATTGGGCGCCAGTTGTAACGGGGTGGGTACTGGGGATATGTAAGGCCCACGGTTAGGCCCAATCTGTCCCAACTTACCAACCTTAAGTGTGCAGTCCCACGATGCGGCCGGAAATCCCTTTGATTCCCGTGCAATGCCGTTAACAACGTCAAACACTCCGTTTGACTTATATACCGTGTGTTGGGCCCTATGCCCAAAATTGCCAACTAGGATAAACACCGGAGAGGGCGGTATTCGTAGGATAGGACGTTAACCGGTAAAATACTACCAACAATCGATATTATTGTTAATCGGCGAGAAAGATTGTCTCGCCGAGTCAATTTATTAAATTAACAATTAAATATTAATAAATAATGGACAAATAAACTTTAACAATTTGCGGGGAGTCGTACCGATGACTACCCCCGAGGTCAGCGCGAAAAGAATCGGTTAAAATCTATTTAACAGTCGATTACGAGCAACCGATCCGGATATGATCGGCTGCTTAACCTGATGGCATACGTCACACCGTGTGACGTATGAATCACTGACGTAGAGAGCTTTTACGTAGAAGCTTACTACGTCACGCGCGCCTTCTCTCGTGAAGTGGTTCCCGCGAACCACCGACCTTTCTATCCGTGCGGGTATTGTCACGAGAGGGGGGAAGGAGGAACGCTTCCTCACCTGGACCGTACCAGGTAAATCGGGACACGAAAATTAGATAGACACGCGGGTCTAAATGTGGTGCACCACTTACCGCGTATCTGAATATCTCGCTTCGGCAGGGAAAAGGCTGTGCTATTGAGAGAGAGCTCGTCCTCGTATATGTCTCTCTCTCTCTCTCCAACGGTCGAGAAGGTGGGCTTCGCCGAGCCTCCTTTTCTCACTGTCCGTGAGATGTGCTGCTGCACCCGTCGACGTGGAGGTTAGTGGGGAGAAGCTTCTCACACCCACACACAACGCACAACAGTCCTTTCGCTCGTTTATCCCGTAAAAAACAAACACCGGTCACCAACACCGTGTTGTTGTCGATCGCGCGCGAACTCTCTCACGATACTCTACTGCGCACGATTCTCGCGCGCGTTCCCTGCGCGCGCCGCGCTGTCGATACTCTTTTCAGTTACTCACCTGATCGGTAACTCGCTTACCGTTATAATTTATTATAATATTTTTCTCAGTATATAAAAAGTGCTATTACCAAATTACCAATAACACACAAATTAATAAGTACTGCTAAATAAATAAATCAATTATTTGCAAAGGATGTATATATATCACATGACAATAAAAAATCAATAATAATTCCTTTCTGAAAAGTGCTATTGCAATAATAATTAAACTCTATTTCATACAAAAATAATTATTTTTATAGATTATTATTATTTTGTTAATATTATCATTTTAATTCATCGTATAATAATAATAAATTCATTAATTATTATACATATATGATAATAAATCTATATGGGTACAATTTAATAAATAATAATTGAATGTAGTTAAATAATAAAATATTTTTTAGTTTAATTTAATATTATCTATTACATAATGATTTTTTATCGAGCGAGCGTGAGCGAGTGAGGATTTTAGCTAGTTTAATATTAATATGTTAACTAATATTTTGTACATTTGTGTTATTTATTTGGTAATTGTTATATTTTTTATTACTGTAAGTTTTATTACTCTAAAAGTACAAAATGTTAGTAACATAGAACTTTTGGGCTATGATAATTCGCCATTAAATAAATGAATTTTAGGAGGTGAAGTTCTATTTAGATCCGTTAAAACAATCCAATATTTTAATAGGTAGTTACTAAGTTCTACAATTTAGTAAGTATATGCACTTTACTATTTTTGGTAAGATAATTTTTCATTTACAATTATAATTGGTTATGTATAAATACAAAATATTAAAAAATTCATATAGTTTAAAATTTACAGTTAATATTTAACATATATCATGTTATATTTTCTTCTTCTTTATAATTCAATAATATGAAAATAGGATGGTTTCCTTTAAAAATCATTATCAATTATCAAACATGCAGGAAAATTCAATACTCTGTGGCTATTCTTGAAAATTAGTGATAAATTACCAAAATACAAGTATATTCAATGTAAAACTTTGTTTTTCTTAATCAAATTAATAATCCAAATATAGGGAGGTTCTTATTAGTTACTTTATACATTATGATATTGAGAAAAATTTGATGCAAACTGTGGCTTTTTTTGAAAATTCTAGATAAATTACCATAATTTAGGGATATTCAACGAAAAATTTTATTTTTCTTAATCAATTTAATAATCCAAATATAGAGAGACTTTTATTAAATTTCTTTATAAATTTGATGCTTTCTGTGACTTGATTTTAAAATTTATGATAAATTACCAAAGTTCGGAGAAATTCAATGTAATATTTTTTTATTTTTAATTTAATGATCCAAAAATAGGGAGGATGGAGTGCGAAGCGCTCAGGGCGGCGAAGCCCCATAGTATATATTAACGAGTATGTGACAAGGTGGATTTAATCTACTTCTCAAAAGATGCCAGCATTACCGACACCGCGATGTGGCGCGTTATCGGTAGCAAATAAGAACAATAAGCAGGCGCTACGACCAGTGCGGGCGTAGCGCAGTGGTTAGCGTAAACACCTTCGGATCCGAAAGGGCTCGGGTTCAAGACCCGACGTCCGCTTTATTTTTTAATTTTCACACGAGCAGAGCCTCATGTTATAAGTATAATAATCTGTATATACAATAAAAATAATTTATTAACCCCCTTGCGTATGCGTTTTTATGACTTATACTACTCCAAAATGCACACATTTTTTAGACCAACCATTCATTCGGGTAAGTATGTAGTCTTCTATTTTAGGTTCACTGAATACAAATCTGCAATCAGAATTTTGTAATTCAAAATGGCGGATTCACAATGGCACCCACATACGCTTGATTTTACCAAAAATGCTTAAATCTATTGACCCCACGAACCGCCGAGTATGACTTTCCTCTTAGAATCAAGCAGTTTTTTGTAAAATCTAGAGTACATGGGCGCTATTTGAGATCCGCCATTTTGTGTTCTGAAATTCTGATATAAGATTCGTTTTCAGTGACCCCAAAAGTCTCCAAGTATGACTTCCACTTAGAATCAAGCATTTTTTTGTAAAATCTAGAGTACATGGACGCCATTTGGAATCAACCATTCTGAATTCTAAATTTCTGATATTAGATTAATTTTCAGCGACCCCAAAAACCCTAGAGTATAAATTTCCAAATTGCATTGAGTACTTTTTCAGTACATTTTTTAAACTTTTTTACCTCAAAATATTTTGTTAAATTTCCATAAATTTTCATCACTTTTCAAATGACAATTAAAAAGAAAATGCAAAAGATTGCGACTTTAAACCTATTTCATTAGAAACGTATACTCCTGAGCTTTAATTTGTGACATATAGTATGTCATAAAAGTGAATATATCAAAAGTTATTATAAAAAATGTCATGACGAGATAACTCGTCATCATGCATTTTTGACCAGTTGCGTTATGACGAGACATCTGTCATTGGACTCAAGAGGGTTAAATTAAATAATAAGATAAATGTATTCGTGCCACACTCTCGGCCACACTCCAAAATTAGAGACAACGAAACAGCGTTGATTTTTCTAATATTCGTGTGCTATTCTGTCGCCTATTCAGTTCCACGCGATTTCAGTCGAGTTATATTCGTAACGTAAGAAACATGTAAATATTCTGCCTATATATATTTTCTACATGTAGAAAGCTGAGTTTATTACAAGTATTCTAAGTATATTATTTTACATGCAGTAAACTTCCTTTTATTAGTATTTGACATTACCAAACATATGATAATTCAATAACTTTAAATATTTGCTTATTTTTCTAATTACTTTTATTAGAATAAATATAAAAGTTTTACAATGTTCGCGGATCGTCCGCGTTCCCCGAGTACGCCGAGACGCCGTGTCTCGAACGCGTATTGCGGCAGTCGCACATACACACACGCACATCTGTATAAATTTGCGTTTATTTATATTTTCAATTACGTTCTCCCTGAACCAAGATTTAACATTGCCAAATAGTATTGTACAAATATTAACATTCTTATATTTCGTCTTTTCATTCATTTAACTAATAAATTACGTCATTAATTCGATCACGTGCATTAGTCAATTAAACCCTTGATAGACCCTATCCTGAAAGCGAATACCGCCATGTCCCACGGGTGGCGTGCATTACACCTCGCACGACACATAGCTGAATATCCGAGTACGGGTATCGGCGAAAAACAGTACTTATAGTACGAGGAGAGCGTGTACCTAGGTAAGTACACATGCTGTACGTAGGGCAGACGACGTCATACGGAGCTTGAGGCTAGCTCCCATCGCGTGGAGAGTCGATTCCGTCGACCGATCAGCTGCTTGGCGAGACAGCTGATCGTGATAACGAGAGTATTTCCTGTGCATTGAGGATATGCACAGGATAATTAAAATCCTCCTGACAAATAGAAACAACCCTGTTACAATATATAGCATTCCTTTCACAGAATTAATATAATATTCGATTATATTAAATTGCTCGTTACATTCTCTCCTCTTCTCTCTCTCTCTCTCCTCTCTCTCTCTCTCTCCTCTCTCTCTCTCTCTCTCTCTCTCTCTCTCTGTCCAGCCTATGTAACCTCCGGCGCGCTCGCGCATGCGCCTTACCTGTCTCCGACAGTAAACTCGCGCGATCGGTACAATTTCATTCAACACAGTACATTTACCGTTACAATATATATATATATATATATATATATTATAACGGGTACGGATTTTTGAGTGTCGGCGCAGGTTAGGTCCCTGAATTATCGGCGACGTTCGTCGATAGGACCAAGTCGACTAGCCGGGATAGTTGCGAATGGTAGCACAGTGCTGAGGCTTCTGCCTCGCGCTCCCGAGATCGTCGGTTCGCGCCCCGATACCTTCGTTGATTTTTTTATTCCTTATATTCAATCCGTACCCCGTTACAATATATATATATACTAGAGAGGCTGCGCCAACCCTGCGCGCTTCGCGCGCCAACACCCTATCTCTAATTTCGAAAAAGGTTTTTCGAAATTAATTTATTTAAAATAATGTTTTAAATTATATTATTTTTTCACTACCATGGACACCTTAAAAATTAAACAGATTCACGCAACACCTTAGAGGTACTGCTATAGTGCATTGGGTTTTATACCAAAAATTTAATTTTTTTTTAAATACGACTATAATTTATAATTAAAAGTTTTTACCAAAATTTGTAATGAAATCATAATAGAAATAATAAAAATAATAGAAACATATTAAATATTAACTGTAAATTTTAAACTATAGATAACATTTTAGCGGCATATAAATAAAAACCTGTTTCTTCCATTTCTCCCGTAATTCGTAATTTGCACCTTCTTTCAAAATTTGCGTTTGAATCCATAATTATATCCAATTTATTTTTCCCTTTAGTTACAGAGCCCATATACTTATTTTGATTATTATAAACAAATTCATTCCTTAAATAACCTTCTGTTTCTAATAAATACATACTTGTTTATTTAAAATATTGTTTTCTATAAATATACATAATCTACTCACTTGTATATCGATACAATTTTGAAATATTAAATTAAAAAATATTTAAATTAAATGCTCCTAAATTAATAATTTTTGAAAAACTTTTCAAATGTAATTCGTATTTTATATTGCCTCTGTTAAAATTTGAATTTTCTTTTGCCATTACTGTTTATAATAGAATTATCTTAAAAATGCAATAATTAACGTATTTGATTTTTAACCCATTGTATATATTACATATGGATATTTGGAAAAGTGTATGTTATACTTGATTAATATTTATTTTATTTTCGAAAAATTTTGCATCAGTGTTTAAAGCATTACATTGAATTTTAGGTCCGTTATTATTATTGAGTACACATTTAAAAATTTTATGAGTTTTATTTTATCAGGATTGATTAAACTAATACACATTCTTTCAAGTTATACTCATAACTTTTTTTTGTGCACGGAAAAAATACATATATTATCTATTCTTCAAAAAACAATTTAAATATATATATATATATATATATATATATATATATATATATATATATATATTACATAAATATTTCGCCGCGCGCACACACACACACACACCCATATATATATATATACATATATATATGTATATATATATATATATATATATATATATATGTATCTATGTATGTACTATGGTCTCTGGAACCATATATATATGGGTGGTTCTCTGTGACATCGAAGATGAAAAAAATAAATATTGTTATAACTGTGGGAATATGTTTTAGAGGTATCCAGTAGTTCTGAATTTTTTCAGATTTTTTCTGGGCCATTATTTTAAGTTACAGAGAGTCAAAGTTGACATTTTAGCACTTTTTTTGCATTATATGCCCATTTTCATGAATTTTTAGCTCCCAGGGGATGCATTTTTCACTAAAAACATAAGTATGACTTTTTTTGTAAAATTTTCCGAACTTTCATTAAAAATACTTTTAAAGACATAAATGTATGCTGTCACACTCGTGTAAGCCATTTAAACCTTAAATAGTGAAAATCAACAATTCTGCTCCGGACTCTGGTAACCTAATACTGTCTAAAAGATGTCTTTTTATAGTCAGAAACTGCCTAAAAATTTCCAGAGTCGGTCTAAATCATTAAGATCACTTATGATCAAAATATCCGGGAAAAGTGCCCGAAATATTAATAGAAATGTAGATTTGTTGCCTTATAACGATGAATCTAGTAGCATGATCATTGCAAAAACATTTATGCACTTACCTGGAATGGTAGAAAATTATCTCCACTTGTTTCAGTATCCATCTAATCCCCTGTAAGCTGCTAAAAATACAAATATTATTATATAAATGTAAAAAATTAATTTTTAAACATTTATAATGCTCAATTTTTAGTTTTCATCCCTTACAAGAATTATAATACTAATCTGAAGGATTACTATAAATATATAAACATCATTATTACAATAACTGAATATACGTATTTAATACAAAAGATATATAAATAAATCGGATATATAATTATAATGAATAATATGATAACGTGACAGTGACAAGTTTGTGAAATCTAAACAATGTATTGCTGAATAATAATAATAATAATAACAATGTTGATACTTTTATAGTAATCCTTCAGATTAGTATTATAATTCTTGTAAGGGATGTAAAACTAAAAATCCAGCATTATAAATGTTTAAAAAATAATTTTTTATAATTTTATAATAATATTTGTATTTTTAGCAGCTTACAGGGGATTAGATGGCTACTGAAACAAGTGGAGATACTTTTCTACCATTCCAAGGTAAGTGCATAAATTTTTTTGCAATGATCATACTACTAGATTCATCGTTATAAGGCAACAAATATACATTTCTATTAAGTGACCGACGCGGTGGCGGAGTGGCGGAGACGCACCTCGGCCGATCACGAAAGTTAAGCAGCACTGAGTGCGGTTCGTACTTGGATGGGTGACACCATTCTTGTGCGGCTTTCGTAGCGGGTTATAGGTGTTTTTCCACACTTCACAACGTGAGCGGGAGGTGTGAAACATTCGGTTTCGGTGTCAAGGCCTACGCAATGTGACTTTGACACCCAAAAAGAATGTTTCGAATACACCGGCCATCTCGGGTGAGGTTTTCCCTGCTTCACAGGTTTCCCTCATCCACGGGCATAACCCCATGCGAATGCGAGATGGTGGGGTTTTTAAGAGAGGGATAAAAGCACCCACACATAGGTGGTGGGTGGACACCGTTAAAGTCCCCCAGGGGATAAACGGTAGGAAGTGCCAGGAAAAAGAGTGCACAAAATCAAAAATAAAAAAAAAAATAAAATAATATACATTTCTATTAATATTTCGGGCACTTTTCCCGGATATTTTGATCATAAGTGATCTTAATGATTTAGACCCACTTTGGAAATTTTTAGGCAGTTTCTGACTATAAAAAGACATCTTTTAGACAGTATTAGCTTACCAGAGTCCGGAGCAGAATTGCTGATTTTCACTATTTAAGGTTTAAATGGCTTACAAGAGTGTGACAGCATACATTTATGTCTTTTACAGTATTTTTAATGAAAAGTTCGGAAA
Source organism: Theocolax elegans (assembly GCA_026168455.1). NCBI lineage: Eukaryota > Metazoa > Arthropoda > Insecta > Hymenoptera > Cerocephalidae > Theocolax > Theocolax elegans. Next base: position 1,289,400 of record CM047431.1, read on the forward strand.
ATTTTACAAAAAAATTCATAGTTATGTTTTTAGTGAAAAATGCATCCCCTGGGAGCTAAAAATTCATGAAAATGGGCATATAATGCAAAAAAGTGCTAAAATGTCAACTTTGACTCTCTGTAACTTAAAATAATGGCCCAGAAAAAATCTGAAAAAATTCAGGAGAACTACTGGATACCTCTAAAACATATTCCCATAGTTATAGCAATATTTATTTTTTTCATCTTCGATGTCACAGAGAACCACCCATATATCTATATACATATATAAACAGCACCTTTAAAGAGTAGCGCTCGAAATTTTAAAATAAATCTTCAATAGAACAATTCAAAAGTTGAAGTAGCACCTTTAAAGCGTATCGCTAATATTGCTAAGCTTTTAACAAAGCGTTAAAAATAAATTAATTAATAAAAAAAATTATATCTAAAGTGCAAACTTAATTCAAATATTTACAAATATACATATAAGCAGCACCTTTAAAGACTAGCACTCAAAATTTCAAAATAAATGAACAATATAACAATTCAAAAATTCTGCAGCACCTTTAAAGCGTAGCGTTAATATTGCTAAGTTTTTAACTTTTTACAGAATTGAAGGCCATAAAAATGCTACAAACCATTTGAAAGGTATTGCTCCAAGCTTTCTTTTAGACTTTTGGATAAAAAAATCAATTGTGGCAAACTTACACTTTTTTTAAGTTGAATATTGACAAGTAGTTTATGTAACATTGACCTTAAGCTTAGAAATTCTAACCCAGAAGGATAAATTCTACACATAATTAGCAACGAATGTTACAAATAATGTTGTATATTAAAAGTTGATAGATTTTGAGTTAAATAGCGATAAACCCAGCTGGTGTTGAAAAAAACTGGAAAAAGTTCACTTTTTTAGGTTTTAATAACTTTTGAGCTAATAAATTCCAATACCTAAAAATTTTTTTCTGTATTCTGAAAAACATTTTTAATGTGTACTCAAAATTTGGTGCATTTTAAAATTTTGATCGGACCACTTCACGTGGAATACCTCATATATATATTATATATATTACACCTTTGGTGTATGTTATGTCCTAAAATACGTGAAAATTAGTGATTTTATGAGGTTTATGAGGCATAACTTACAACAGCGGTCTTGGCCAATAAGCTAACCCAAGCCATTCGAAAGCTCGCGAAAAATGTGAACTTTTGAGAGGTGTTAGATTCAAATCGATTATGGTGTGGTAGCCTTTTTTTTGATTATCAATGTGTCCGGGTGTTCTATCTCTTCGAGATTTTAAAAATAAGAAATGTAACCATGGTATATAAGTTCTAAAGATTAATTTAAACAAAAGTTGTTTGTAATGTTTTTTCAAAAAAATCAACAGATTTTGATATAAATGGCTTAAAAAATAGTAATTTTTCTAAAAAATTGAAAACTTTCCACTTTTCATGGTCGAATAACTCTTGAGCATATTATTTTTAACACTTAAATTTTTTTGTATATTCTGGAAGATGTTTCCAGCCTGTTCTCAAATTTTGGAGTGATTTAAAATTTTCATCGTACCACTTGACGTGAAATAGACCATATATATGTATATATATATGTCTGTATGTATTGTTTTTTCAAGAATACATAATATATGTATTTTTTCCTTGCGCAAAAAAAAATTTGTGATCATAACTTGAAAGAATGTGTATTAGCTTACTCATTCTTGATGAAACTCATAAAATTTTTAAACGTATAATCAATAATATAATAACGGATCTAAAATGCAATGTAATGCTTTAAATACAGATGCAAAATTGTTTGAAGGTTAAATAAATATTAATCAAGTATAACATACACTTTTCCAAATATCTATATGTGAAATATACAATAAGTTAAAAATTAAATATATTAATTATTGCATTTTTAAGATAATTCTATTATAAACAGTATAGGCGAAAGAAAATTCAAATTTTAACAGTGGCAATATAAAATACTAATTATATTTGAATAGATTTTCAAAAACTATTAATTTAGGAGTATTTAATTTAAATATTTTTTAAATTAATATTTCAAAATTGAATGGATATATAAGTGAATAGATTATGTATATTTATAGAAAACAATATTTTAAATAAACAAGTATGTATTTATTAGAAACAGAAGGTTTTCTAAGGAATGAATTTGATTATAATAATGAAGATAAATATATGGGCTCTGTAACTAAAGGAAAAAATAAATTGGATATAATTATGGATTAAAACGCAAATTTTGAAAGAGGGTGCAAATTACGAATTACGGGAGAAATGGAAGGAACAGGTTTTTATTTATATGCCACTAAAATTATATAAATAGTTCTATAAAATTAATAAAAATTAATAAAAAAATTTATTTATTTAAGAAGAAAGTCTTATTACTCTAAAAGTACAAAATATTAATGCCATAGAACTTTTGGCGATGATCCTTCGTCATTAAATAAATTAATTTTAGGTGGTGAAGTTCTATTTAGATCCGTTTAAAATATTCCAAAATTTTCATAAGTAGTTACTAAATACTACAATTTAGTAAGTATGTGCACTTTACTATTTGTGGTAAGTTAATTTTTCATTAACATTTATAATAATTAAAATATAAATTTAAGCTTTATAGGAATTCATATAGTTTAAAATTTACAGTTAACATTTAATGTCTTTATTTTTTTATTACTATTATTCTGATTTCATTATACTAAATTTTGGTAAAAACTTTTATTTATAAATTATAATCATATTTAAAAAAAAATTAAATTTTTGGTATAAAACCCAATGCATTATAACAGTACCTCCAAGGTGTTGTGTGAATCGGTTTAATTTCTAAGGTGTCCATGGTAGTGAAAAAGTAATATAATTTAAAACATTATTTAAAATAAATTTATTACGAAAAACCTTTTTCAAATTTAAAAATAGGGGGTTAACGCGCGAAGCACGCAGGGGGGCGAAGCCCCCCTTATATATATATATAAGCAACACCTTTAAAGAGTAGCGCTCGAAATTTTAAAATAAATCTTCAATAGAACAATTCAAAAATTGAAGCAGCACCTTTAAAGTGCAGCACTAATATTGCTAAGTTTTTAACAAAGCGTTAAAAATAAATTAATTAATAAAAAAAATCATATCTAAAGTGCACACTTAATACAAATATTTACAAATATACATATTAGCAGCACCTTTAAAGAGTAGCGCTCAAAATTTTAAAATAATTCATGAATACAACAATTCAAAAATTGAAGCAGCACCTTTAAAGTGTAGCACTAATGTTGCAGAGTTTTTAATAAAGCGTTAAAAATAAATTAATTAATAAAAAAATCATATCTAAAGTGCACACTTAACTCAAATATTTACAAATATACATATAAGCAGCACGTTTAAAGAGTAGCGCTCAAAATTTTAAAATAAATGAACAATATAACAAGTAAAAAATTGAAGCAGCACCTTTAAAGTGTAGCACTGATATTGCTAAGTTTTTAACAAAGCGTTAAAAATAAATAAATTAATAAAATATATCATACCTAAAGAGCACACTTAATTCAAATATTTACAAATATACATATAAGCAGCACCTTTAAAGAGTAGCGCTCAAAATTTTAAAATAATTCATGAATACAACAATTCAAAAATTGAAGCAGCACCTTTAAAGTGTAGCACTAATGTTGCAGAGTTTTTAATAAAGCGTTAAAAATAAATTAATTAATAAAAAAATCATATCTAAAGTGCACACTTAACTCAAATATTTACAAATATACATATAAGCAGCACCTTTAAAGAGTAGCGCTCAAAATTTTAAAATAAATGAACAATATAACAAGTAAAAAATTGAAGCAGCACCTTTAAAGTGTAGCACTAATATTGCTAAGTTTTTAACAAAGCGTTAAAAATAATAAATTAATAAAATATATCATATCTAAAGAGCACACTTAATTCAAATATTTACAAATATACATATAAGCAGCACCTTTAAAGAGTAGCGCTCAAAATTTTAAAATAAATCATCAATAGAACAATTAAAAAATTCAAGCAGCACCTTTAAAGTGTAGCACTAATATTGCTAAGTTTTTAACAAAGCGTTAAAAATAAATTAATTAATAAAAAAAATCATATCTAAAGTGCACACTTAATTCAAATATTTACAAATATACATATAAGCAGCACCTTTAAAATGTAGCACTAATATTGATAAGTTTTTAACAAAGCGTTAAAAATAAATTAATTATTAAAAAAAATCATATCTAAAGTGCACACTTAATTCAAATATTTACAAGTATACATATAAGCAGCACCTTTAAAGTGTAGCGCTCAAAATTTTAAAATAAATCATCAATAGAACAATTAAAAAATTGAAGCAGCACCTTTAAAGTATAGCACTAATATTGCTAAGTTTTTAACAAAGCGTTAAAAATAAATTAATTAATAAAAAAAATCATATCTAAAGTGCACACTTAATTCAAATATTTACAAATATACATATAAGCAGCACCTTAAAAGAGTAGCGCTCAAAATTTTAAAATAAATGAACAATATAACAATTCAAAAATTGTAGCAGCACCTTTACAGTGTAGCACTAATATTGCTAAGTTTTTAACAAAGCGTTAAAAATAAATTAATTATTAAAAAAAATCATATCTAAAGTGCACACTTAATTCAAATATTTACAAATATACATATAAGCAGCACCTTTAAAGAGTAGCGCTCAAAATTTTAAAATAAATGAACAATATAACAATTCAAAAATTGAAGCAGCACCTTTACAGTGTAGCACTAATATTGCTAAGTTTTTAACAAAGCGTTAAAAATAAATTAATTAATTAAACAAACCATATCTAAAGTGCACGATTAACTCAAATATTTACAAATATACATATAAGCAGCACCTTTAAAGAGTAGCGCTCAAAATTTTAAAATAAATCATCAATAGAACAATTCAAAAATTGAAGCAGCACCTTGAAAATGTAGTACTAATATTGATAAATTTTTAACAAAGCGTTAAAAATAAATTAATTATTAAAAAAAATCATATCTAAAGTGCACACTTAATTCAAATATTTACAAATATACATATAAGTAGCACCTTTAAAGAGTAGCGCTCAAAATTTTAAAATAAATGAACAATATAACAATTCAAAAATTGAAGCAGCACCTTTACAGTGTAGCACTAATATTGCTAAGTTTTAACAAAGCGTTAAAAATAAATTAATTAATTAAACAAACCATATCTAAAGTGCACGATTAACTCAAATACTTACAAATATACATATAAGCAGCACCTTTAAAGAGTAACGCTCAAAATTTTAAAATAAATGAACAATATAACAATTAAAAAATTGAAGCAGCACCTTTAAAGTGTAGCACTAATATTGCTAAGTTTTTAACAAAGCGTTAAAAATAAATAAATTAATAATATATATCATATATAAAGAGCACACTTAATTCAAATATTTACAAACATACATATAAGCAGCACCTTTAAAGAGTAGCGCTCAAAATTTTAAAATAAACTAGCCAAGATGCTCGCTTCGCTCGCAGTTAAATAGTATTGTTAACATAATAATTCTTTACCATCAAATTACATGTAATGTAATATTCAAAAAATTACTTGTTAAAAACTATTTAGTAAAATAATTTATAGTACTAGTAATTAAATAAATATTATAATTATATAATTTGTTGGGATAAATCCGTAATAATTAATAAAAGAATGATCATTTTTACTATTTATATCATTAACAATTTTTGTTACTCCCAATAATTAATTCGAATATTATTATTTACATTAATACCTGATAAACTTTATATAATTCATAATAGATCGATTCATATTAAGGGGATGCAATACTCAATTAGTTACCTACCGAGCCATATGAGACAATTATATTTAATTAACTAATACATATTTTAAATAAAAGGAAATGATGACATCATTGCCCTGTGAACTTGTATAATCTATTTTTCTGCAAAAAGTCAAACAGATATTTTAATTCGTATTAAAATGGTATTGGAAAGAAATTTTCACATAGCGGATATTAGGTTATAAAATTTCCTTCCAATCATTCTCGTTAATTATTGCGCGTACATACTTTGCGCTTTGCTGAATTGCAGAAGATACCAATACGGGGGCAATGATGTCTTGGTTTTACATTTATTCACGTATTTAATGATTAATTAACAAAATGCGTGTGCCATTACTCGGTCGGTAAAAATTGACTATTACATCCCGTTAATAAATTATTAATTATAACATTCCAATTAGAATTTAAAATATCACATGTACTAGGATGACAAATATTAGAAGTTCAAATAGAAATAACGATTTGTTTTTACAATTTTTGATATATTGTTTTGTTATATTATTTTTGATATATTGTTTACTTATATATATATATATATATATATATCCCCATTAAAAAATCTCACTGGAGATCTCAGATCATATCCCAGGTCAGATGTCATACCAAAAACTCATTACAGCAATTTTTCGTTCATTACACGTTTTAAAACCTTCTTATGTCGATTGATAACTTATTTAAGTGGGTATCATACACAATTACAAATACAAATTTCGCACCAGAAAATAGCAGACGAAAAAACAACTAATTTACTTATAACAATTAATAAAAACAAATTTACGCAAAAACAGGAGTTAGTTGCTCTCCGTTATGTAATTATCTATCATTTTACAAAGCTTCAAGTTATTATAACAACATGTCGCCGAGAAAACCTTGAAAAATGCAATATTCTTATAATTTCTTGTATGAAAAATAAAAGTCAACTCTTCAGACATTTTCGAAATTGCAATGAAAACAGCTTCAGCCCGGATTTGAACCGGGACCTAGCTCTTACTCTCGCACTCTATTACTCTAACTTTCGTTTTCTCTCTATCTCTCATTCTCTCTATCTCTCATTCTCTCTATTTCTCACTCCCTCTCTATCTCTCATTCTCTCTATCTCTCATTCTTACTCGCTCTGTACCTCACGTTCTCTGTCTCTATCTCTCAAACTCTCTCTCTCATTCTCTCTCTCATTCTATCTTCCAATCTCTATCTTCATTTCATGCTCTCTCTCATCTCTCTCTCCCTCTCTCTATCTCACATTCTCTCACTCCCTCTCTATCTGTTTTCCTATCTCTTCCTCTCACTGTCTCTCTCGCTCTGACTTATTCTCTCTGACGCCAAGATGATGTTTGTCGGACGGACGGACGGACGGAGAATGAGAGAATGAGACAGAGCGAGAGAGACAGTGAGAGGAAGAAATAGAGAGAGAGAGACAGTGAGAGGAAGAAACAGTATAGGCGAAAGAAAATTCAAATTTAACAGTGGCAATATAAAATACTAATTATATTTGAATAGATTTTCAAAAACTATTAATTTAGGAGTATTTAATTTAAATATTTTTTAAATTAATATTTCAAAATTGAATGGATATATAAGTGAATAGATTATGTATATTTATAGAAAACAATATTTTAAATAAACAAGTATGTATTTATTAGAAACAGAAGGTTTTCTAAGGAATGAATTTGATTATAATAATGAAGATAAATATATGGGCTCTGTAACTAAAGGAAAAAAATAAATTGGATATAATTATGGATTAAAACGCAAATTTTGAAAGAGGGTGCAAATTACGAATTACGGGAGAAATGGAAGGAACAGGTTTTTATTTATATGCCACTAAAATTATATAAATAGTTCTATAAAATTAATAAAAATTAATAAAAAAATTTATTTATTTAAGAAGAAAGTCTTATTACTCTAAAAGTACAAAATATTAATGCCATAGAACTTTTGGCGATGATCCTTCGTCATTAAATAAATTAATTTTAGGTGGTGAAGTTCTATTTAGATCCGTTTAAAATATTCCAAAATTTTCATAAGTAGTTACTAAATACTACAATTTAGTAAGTATGTGCACTTTACTATTTGTGGTAAGTTAATTTTTCATTAACATTTATAATAATTAAAATATAAATTTAAGCTTTATAGGAATTCATATAGTTTAAAATTTACAGTTAACATTTAATGTCTTTATTTTTTTATTACTATTATTCTGATTTCATTATACTAAATTTTGGTAAAAACTTTTATTTATAAATTATAATCATATTTAAAAAAAAATTAAATTTTTGGTATAAAACCCAATGCATTATAACAGTACCTCCAAGGTGTTGTGTGAATCGGTTTAATTTCTAAGGTGTCCATGGTAGTGAAAAAGTAATATAATTTAAAACATTATTTAAAATAAATTTATTACGAAAAACCTTTTTCAAATTTAAAATAGGGGGTTAACGCGCGAAGCACGCAGGGGGGGCGAAGCCCCCCTTATATATATATATAAGCAACACCTTTAAAGAGTAGCGCTCGAAATTTTAAAATAAATCTTCAATAGAACAATTCAAAAATTGAAGCAGCACCTTTAAAGTGCAGCACTAATATTGCTAAGTTTTTAACAAAGCGTTAAAAATAAATTAATTAATAAAAAAAAATCATATCTAAAGTGCACACTTAATACAAATATTTACAAATATACATATTAGCAGCACCTTTAAAGAGTAGCGCTCAAAATTTTAAAATAATTCATGAATACAACAATTCAAAAATTGAAGCAGCACCTTTAAAGTGTAGCACTAATGTTGCAGAGTTTTTAATAAAGCGTTAAAAATAAATTAATTAATAAAAAAATCATATCTAAAGTGCACACTTAACTCAAATATTTACAAATATACATATAAGCAGCACGTTTAAAGAGTAGCGCTCAAAATTTTAAAATAAATGAACATAGAACAATTCAAAAATTGAAGCAGCACCTTTAAAGTGCAGCACTAATATTGCTAAGTTTTTAACAAAGCGTTAAAAATAAATTAATTAATAAAAAAAATCATATCTAAAGTGCACACTTAATACAAATATTTACAAATATACATATTAGCAGCACCTTTAAAGAGTAGCGCTCAAAATTTTAAAATAATTCATGAATACAACAATTCAAAAATTGAAGCAGCACCTTTAAAGTGTAGCACTAATGTTGCAGAGTTTTTAATAAAGCGTTAAAAATAAATTAATTAATAAAAAAATCATATCTAAAGTGCACACTTAACTCAAATATTTACAAATATACATATAAGCAGCACGTTTAAAGAGTAGCGCTCAAAATTTTAAAATAAATGAACAATATAACAAGTAAAAAATTGAAGCAGCACCTTTAAAGTGTAGCACTGATATTGCTAAGTTTTTAACAAAGCGTTAAAAAATAAATAAATTAATAAAATATATCATACCTAAAGAGCACACTTAATTCAAATATTTACAAATATACATATAAGCAGCACCTTTAAAGAGTAGCGCTCAAAATTTTAAAATAATTCATGAATACAACAATTCAAAAATTGAAGCAGCACCTTAAAGTGTAGCACTAATGTTGCAGAGTTTTTAATAAAGCGTTAAAAATAAATTAATTAATAAAAAAATCATATCTAAAGTGCACACTTAACTCAAATATTTACAAATATACATATAAGCAGCACCTTTAAAGAGTAGCGCTCAAAATTTAAAATAAATGAACAATATAACAAGTAAAAAATTGAAGCAGCACCTTTAAAGTGTAGCACTAATATTGCTAAGTTTTTAACAAAGCGTTAAAAATAATAAATTAATAAAATATATCATATCTAAAGAGCACACTTAATTCAAATATTTACAAATATACATATAAGCAGCACCTTTAAAGAGTAGCGCTCAAAATTTTAAAATAAATCATCAATAGAACAATTAAAAAATTCAAGCAGCACCTTTAAAGTGTAGCACTAATATTGCTAAGTTTTTAACAAAGCGTTAAAAATAAATTAATTAATAAAAAAAATCATATCTAAAGTGCACACTTAATTCAAATATTTACAAATATACATATAAGCAGCACCTTTAAAATGTAGCACTAATATTGATAAGTTTTTAACAAAGCGTTAAAAATAAATTAATTATTAAAAAAAATCATATCTAAAGTGCACACTTAATTCAAATATTTACAAGTATACATATAAGCAGCACCTTTAAAGTGTAGCGCTCAAAATTTTAAAATAAATCATCAATAGAACAATTAAAAAATTGAAGCAGCACCTTTAAAGTATAGCACTAATATTGCTAAGTTTTTAACAAAGCGTTAAAAATAAATTAATTAATAAAAAAATCATATCTAAAGTGCACACTTAATTCAAATATTTACAAATATACATATAAGCAGCACCTTAAAAGAGTAGCGCTCAAAATTTTAAAATAAATGAACAATATAACAATTCAAAAATTGTAGCAGCACCTTTACAGTGTAGCACTAATATTGCTAAGTTTTTAACAAAGCGTTAAAAATAAATTAATTATTAAAAAAAATCATATCTAAAGTGCACACTTAATTCAAATATTTACAAATATACATATAAGCAGCACCTTTAAAGAGTAGCGCTCAAAATTTTAAAATAAATGAACAATATAACAATTCAAAAATTGAAGCAGCACCTTTACAGTGTAGCACTAATATTGCTAAGTTTTTAACAAAGCGTTAAAAATAAATTAATTAATTAAACAAACCATATCTAAAGTGCACGATTAACTCAAATATTTACAAATATACATATAAGCAGCACCTTTAAAGAGTAGCGCTCAAATTTTAAAATAAATCATCAATAGAACAATTCAAAAATTGAAGCAGCACCTTGAAATGTAGTACTAATATTGATAAATTTTTAACAAAGCGTTAAAAATAAATTAATTATTAAAAAAAATCATATCTAAAGTGCACACTTAATTCAAATATTTACAAATATACATATAAGTAGCACCTTTAAAGAGTAGCGCTCAAAATTTTAAAATAAATGAACAATATAACAATTCAAAAATTGAAGCAGCACCTTTACAGTGTAGCACTAATATTGCTAAGTTTTTAACAAAGCGTTAAAAATAAATTAATTAATTAAACAAACCATATCTAAAGTGCACGATTAACTCAAATACTTACAAATATACATATAAGCAGCACCTTTAAAGAGTAACGCTCAAAATTTTAAAATAAATGAACAATATAACAATTAAAAAATTGAAGCAGCACCTTTAAAGTGTAGCACTAATATTGCTAAGTTTTTAACAAAGCGTTAAAAATAAATAAATTAATAATATATATCATATATAAAGAGCACACTTAATTCAAATATTTACAAACATACATATAAGCAGCACCTTTAAAGAGTAGCGCTCAAAATTTTAAAATAAACTAGCCAAGATGCTCGCTTCGCTCGCAGTTAAATAGTATTGTTAACATAATAATTCTTTACCATCAAATTACATGTAATGTAATATTCAAAAAATTACTTGTTAAAAACTATTTAGTAAAATAATTTATAGTACTAGTAATTAAATAAATATTATAATTATATAATTTGTTGGGATAAATCCGTAATAATTAATAAAAGAATGATCATTTTTACTATTTATATCATTAACAATTTTTGTTACTCCCAATAATTAATTCGAATATTATTATTTACATTAATACCTGATAAACTTTATATAATTCATAATAGATCGATTCATATTAAGGGGATGCAATACTCAATTAGTTACCTACCGAGCCATATGAGACAATTATATTTAATTAACTAATACATATTTTAAATAAAAGGAAATGATGACATCATTGCCCTGTGAACTTGTATAATCTATTTTTCTGCAAAAAGTCAAACAGATATTTAATTCGTATTAAAATGGTATTGGAAAGAAATTTTCACATAGCGGATATTAGGTTATAAAATTTCCTTCCAATCATTCTCGTTAATTATTGCGCGTACATACTTTGCGCTTTGCTGAATTGCAGAAGATACCAATACGGGGGCAATGATGTCTTGGTTTTACATTTATTCACGTATTTAATGATTAATTAACAAAATGCGTGTGCCATTACTCGGTCGGTAAAAATTGACTATTACATCCCGTTAATAAATTATTAATTATAACATTCCAATTAGAATTTAAAATATCACATGTACTAGGATGACAAATATTAGAAGTTCAAATAGAAATAACGATTTGTTTTTACAATTTTTGATATATTGTTTTGTTATATTATTTTTGATATATTGTTTACTTATATATATATATATATATATATCCCCATTAAAAAATCTCACTGGAGATCTCAGATCATATCCCAGGTCAGATGTCATACCAAAAACTCATTACAGCAATTTTTCGTTCATTACACGTTTTAAACCTTCTTATGTCGATTGATAACTTATTTAAGTGGGTATCATACACAATTACAAATACAAATTTCGCACCAGAAAATAGCAGACGAAAAAACAACTAATTTACTTATAACAATTAATAAAAACAAATTTACGCAAAAACAGGAGTTAGTTGCTCTCCGTTATGTAATTATCTATCATTTTACAAAGCTTCAAGTTATTATAACAACATGTCGCCGAGAAAACCTTGAAAAATGCAATATTCTTATAATTTCTTGTATGAAAAATAAAAGTCAACTCTTCAGACATTTTCGAAATTGCAATGAAAACAGCTTCAGCCCGGATTTGAACCGGGACCTAGCTCTTACTCTCGCCACTCTATTACTCTAACTTTCGTTTCTCTCTATCTCTCATTCTCTCTATCTCTCATTCTCTCTATTTCTCACTCCCTCTCTATCTCTCATTCTCTCTATCTCTCATTCTTACTCGCTCTGTACCTCACGTTCTCTGTCTCTATCTCTCAAACTCTCTCTCTCATTCTCTCTCTCATTCTATCTTCCAATCTCTATCTTCATTTCATGCTCTCTCCTCTAATTCTCTCTCTCCCTCTCTCTATTCTCACATTCTCTCACTCCCTCTCTATCTGTTTTCCTATCTCTTCCTCTCACTGTCTCTCTCGCTCTGACTATTTCTCTCTGACGCCAAGATGATGTTTGTCGGACGGACGGACGGACGGAGAATGAGAGAATGAGACAGAGCGAGAGAGACAGTGAGAGGAAGAAATAGAGAGAGAGAGACAGTGAGAGGAAGAAACAGTATAGGCGAAAGAAAATTCAAATTTTAACAGTGGCAATATAAAATACTAATTATATTTGAATAGATTTTCAAAAACTATTAATTTAGGAGTATTTAATTTAAATATTTTTTAAATTAATATTTCAAAATTGAATGGATATATAAGTGAATAGATTATGTATATTTATAGAAAACAATATTTTAAATAAACAAGTATGTATTTATTAGAAACAGAAGGTTTTCTAAGGAATGAATTTGATTATAATAATGAAGATAAATATATGGGCTCTGTAACTAAAGGAAAAATAAAATTGGAATAATTATGGATTAAAACGCAAATTTTGAAAGAGGGTGCAAATTACGAATTACGGGAGAAATGGAAGGAACAGGTTTTTATTTATATGCCACTAAAATTATATAAATAGTTCTATAAAATTAATAAAAATAAAAAAATTATTTATTTAAGAAGAAAGTCTTATTACTCTAAAAGTACAAAATATTAATGCCATAGAACTTTTGGCGATGATCCTTCGTCATTAAAAAATTAATTTTAGGTGGTGAAGTTCTATTTAGATCCGTTTAAAATATTCCAAAATTTTCATAAGTAGTTACTAATACTACAATTTAGTAAGTATGTGCACTTTACTATTTGTGGTAAGTTAATTTTTCATTAACATTTATAATAATTAAAATATAAATTTAAGCTTTATAGGAATTCATATAGTTTAAAATTTACAGTTAACATTTAATGTCTTTATTTTTTTATTACTATTCTGATTTCATTATACTAATTTGGTAAAAACTTTTATTTAAATTATAATCATATTTAAAAAAAATTAAATTTTTGGTATAAAACCCAATGCATTATAACAGTACCTCCAAGGTTGTGTGAATCGGTTTAATTTCTAAGGTGTCCATGGTAGTGAAAAAGTAATATAATTTAAAACATTATTTAAAATAAATTTATTACGAAAAACCTTTTTCAAATTTAAAATAGGGGGTTAACGCGCGAAGCACGCAGGGGGGCGAAGCCCCCTTATATATATATAAGCAACACCTTTAAAGAGTAGCGCTCGAAATTTTAAAATAAATCTTCAATAGAACAATTCAAAAATTGAAGCAGCACCTTTAAAGTGCAGCACTAATATTGCTAAGTTTTTAACAAAGCGTTAAAAATAAATTAATTAATAAAAAAATCATATCTAAAGTGCACACTTAATACAAATATTTACAAATATACATATTAGCAGCACCTTTAAAGAGTAGCGCTCAAAATTTTAAAATAATTCATGAATACAACAATTCAAAAATTGAAGCAGCACCTTTAAAGTGTAGCACTAATGTTGCAGAGTTTTTAATAAAGCGTTAAAAATAAATTAATTAATAAAAAAATCATATCTAAAGTGCACACTTAACTCAAATATTTACAAATATACATATAAGCAGCACGTTAAAGAGTAGCGCTCAAAATTTTAAAATAAATGAACAATATACAAGTAAAAATTGAAGCAGCACCTTTAAAGTGTAGCACTGATATTGCTAAGTTTTTAAAAAGCGTTAAAAATAAATAAATTAATAAATATATCTACCTAAAGAGCACACTTATTCAATATTTACAAATATACATATAAGCAGCACCTTTAAAGAGTAGCGCTCAAAATTTTAAAATAATTCATGAATACAACAATTCAAAAATTGAAGCAGCACCTTTAAAGTGTAGCACTAATGTTGCAGAGTTTTTAATAAAGCGTTAAAAATAAATTAATTAATAAAAAAATCATATCTAAAGTGCACACTTAACTCAAATATTTACAAATATACATATAAGCAGCACCTTTAAAGAGTAGCGCTCAAAATTTTAAAATAAATGAACAATATAACAAGTAAAAAATTGAAGCAGCACCTTTAAAGTGTAGCACTAATATTGCTAAGTTTTTAACAAAGCGTTAAAAATATAAATTAATAATATATCATATCTAAAGAGCACACTTAATTCAAATATTTACAAATATACATATAAGCAGCACCTTTAAAGAGTAGCGCTCAAAATTTTAAAATAAATGAAAATATAACAATTCAAAAATTGAAGCAGCACCTTTACAGTGTAGCACTAATATTGCTAAGTTTTTAACAAAGCGTTAAAAATAAATTAATTAATTAAACAAACCATATCTAAAGTGCACGATTAACTCAAATATTTACAAATACATATAAGCAGCACCTTTAAAGAGTAGCGCTCAAAATTTTAAAATAAATCATCAATAGAACAATTCAAAAATTGAAGCAGCACCTTGAAAATGTAGTACTAATATTGATAAATTTTTAACAAGCGTTAAAAATAAATTATTATTAAAAAAAATCATATCTAAAGTGCACACTTAATTCAAATATTTACAAATATACATATAAGTAGCACCTTTAAAGAGTAGCGCTCAAAATTTTAAAAAATGAACAATATAACAATTCAAAAATTGAAGCAGCACCTTTACAGTGTAGCACTAATATTGCTAAGTTTTTAACAAAGCGTTAAAAATAAATTAATTAATTAAACAAACCATATCTAAAGTGCACGATTAACTCAAATACTTACAAATACATATAAGCAGCACCTTTAAAGAGTAACGCTCAAAATTTTAAAATAATGAACAATATAACAATTAAAAAATTGAAGCAGCACCTTTAAGTGTAGCACTAATATTGCTAAGTTTTTAACAAAGCGTTAAAATAATAAATTAATAATATAATCATATATAAAGAGCACACTTAATTCAAATATTTACAAACATACATATAAGCAGCACCTTTAAAGAGTAGCGCTCAAAATTTTAAAATAAACTAGCCAAGATGCTCGCTTCGCTCGCAGTTAAATAGTATTGTTAACATAATAATTCTTTACCATCAAATTACATGTAATGTAATATTCAAAAAATTACTTGTTAAAAACTATTTAGTAAAATAATTTATAGTACTAGTAATTAAATAAATATTATAATTATATAATTTGTTGGGATAAATCCGTAATAATTAATAAAAGAATGATCATTTTTACTATTTATATCATTAACAATTTTTGTTACTCCCAATAATTAATTCGAATATTATTATTTACATTAATACCTGATAAACTTTATATAATTCATAATAGATCGATTCATATTAAGGGGATGCAATACTCAATTAGTTACCTACCGAGCCATATGAGACAATTATATTAATTAACTAATACATATTTTAAATAAAAGGAAATGATGACATCATTGCCCTGTGAACTTGTATAATCTATTTTTCTGCAAAAAGTCAAACAGATATTTTAATTCGTATTAAAATGGTATTGGAAAGAAATTTTCACATAGCGGATATTAGGTTATAAAATTTCCTTCCAATCATTCTCGTTATTATTGCGCGTACATACTTTGCGCTTTGCTGAATTGCAGAAGATACCAATACGGGGGCAATGATGTCTTGGTTTTACATTTATTCACGTATTTAATGATTAATTAACAAAATGCGTGTGCCATTACTCGGTCGGTAAAAATTGACTATTACTCCCGTTAATAAATTATTAATTATAACATTCCAATTAGAATTTAAAATATCACATGTACTAGGATGACAAATATTAGAAGTTCAATAGAAATAACGATTTGTTTTTACAATTTTTGATATATTGTTTTTATATTATTTTTGATATATTGTTTACTTATATATATATATATATATCCCCATTAAAAAATCTCACTGGAGATCTCAGATCATATCCCAGGTCAGATGTCATACCAAAAACTCATTACAGCAATTTTTCGTTCATTACACGTTTTAAACCTTCTTATGTCGATTGATAACTTATTTAAGTGGGTATCATACACAATTACAAATACAAATTTCGCACCAGAAAATAGCAGACGAAAAAACAACTAATTTACTTATAACAATTAATAAAAACAAATTTACGCAAAAACAGGAGTTAGTTGCTCTCCGTTATGTAATTATCTATCATTTTACAAAGCTTCAAGTTATTATAACAACATGTCGCCGAGAAAACCTTGAAAAATGCAATATTCTTATAATTTCTTGTATGAAAAATAAAAGTCAACTCTTCAGCATTTTCGAAATTGCAATGAAAACAGCTTCAGCCCGGATTTGAACCGGGACCTAGCTCTTACTCTCGCACTCTATTACTCTAACTTTCGTTTTCTCTCTATCTCTCATCTCTATAGTTTCTCTCTATTTCTCATCCCTCTCTATCTCTCATTCTCTCTATCTTCATTCTTACTCGCTCTGTACCTCACGTTCTCTGTCTCTATCTCTCAAACCTCTCTCTCATTCGCTCTCTCATTCTATCTTCCAATCTCATCTTCATTTCATGCTCTCTCTCTAATTCTCTCTCTCCCTCTCTCTATCTCACATTCTCTCACTCCGCTAGCTGTTTTCCTATCTATTCTCTCACTGCTCTCTCGCTCGACTTATTCTCTCTGACGCCAAGATGATGTTGCGGACGGACGACGGACGGAGAATGAGGAGAAGCGACAGAGCAGAGCGAGAGGACAGTGAGAGGAAGAAATAGAGAGAGAGAGACGTGAGAGGAAAATAAATGAACAATATAACAATTCAAAAATTGAAGCAGCACCTTTACAGTGTAGCACTAATATTGCTAAGTTTTTAACAAAGCGTTAAAAATAAATTAATTAATTAAACAAACCATATCTAAAGTGCACGATTAACTCAAATATTTACAAATATACATATAAGCAGCACCTTTAAAGAGTAGCGCTCAAAATTTTAAAATAAATCATCAATAGAACAATTCAAAAATTGAAGCAGCACCTTGAAAATGTAGTACTAATATTGATAAATTTTTAACAAAGCGTTAAAAATAAATATAATTATTAAAAAAAATCATATCTAAAGTGCACACTTAATTCAAATATTTACAAATATACATATAAGTAGCACCTTTAAAGAGTAGCGCTCAAAATTTTAAAATAAATGAACAATATAACAATTCAAAATTGAAGCAGCACCTTTACAGTGTAGCACTAATATTGCTAAGTTTTTAACAAAGCGTTAAAAATAATTAATTAATTAAACAAACCATATCTAAAGTGCACGATTAACTCAAATACTTACAAATATACATATAAGCACACCTTTAAAGAGTAACGCTCAAAATTTAAAATAAATGAACAATATAACAATTAAAAAATTGAAGCAGCACCTTTAAAGTGTAGCACTAATATTGCTAAGTTTTTAACAAAGCGTTAAAAATAAATAAATTAATAATATATCATATATAAAGAGCACACTTAATTCAAATTTTACAAACATACATATAAGCAGCACCTTTAAAGAGTAGCGCTCAAAATTTTAAAATAAACTAGCCAAGATGCTCGCTTCGCTCGCAGTTAAATAGTATTGTTAACATAATAATTCTTTACCATCAAATTACATGTAATGTAATATTCAAAAAATTACTTGTTAAAAACTATTTAGTAAAATAATTTATAGTACTAGTAATTAAATAAATATTATAATTATAATTTGTTGGGATAAATCCGTAATAATTAATAAAAGAATGATCATTTTTACTATTTATATCATTAACAATTTTTGTTACTCCCAATAATTAATTCGAATATTATTATTTACATTAATACCTGATAAACTTATATAATTCATAATAGATCGATTCATATAAGGGATGCAATACTCAATTAGTTACCTACCGAGCCATATGAGACAATTATATTTAATTAACTAATACATATTTTAAATAAAGGAAATGATGACATCATTGCCCTGTGAACTTGTATAATCTATTTTTCTGCAAAAAGTCAAACAGATATTTTAATTCGTATTAAAATGGTTATTGGAAAGAAATTTTCACATAGCGGATATTAGGTTATAAAATTTCCTTCCAATCATTCTCGTTAATTATTGCGCGTACATACTTTGCGCTTTGCTGAATGGCAGAAGATACCAATACGGGGGCAATGATGTCTTGGTTTTACATTTATTCACGTATTACTGATTAATTAACAAATGCGTTGTGCCATACTCGGTCGGTACAAATTGGACTATTACATCCCGTTAATAAATTATTAATTATAACATTCCAATTAGAATTAAAATATCACAATGTACTAGGATGACAAATATTAGAAGTTCAAATAGAAATAACGATTTGTTTTTACAATTTTTGATATATTGTTTGTTATATTATTTTTGATATATTGTTTACTTATCTATATATATATATATATATCCCCATTAAAAAATCTCACTGGAGATCTCAGATCATATCCCAGGTCAGATGTCATACCAAAAACTCATTTACAGCAATTTTTCGTTCATTACACGTTTTAAACTTCTTATGTCGATGATAACTTATTTAAGTGGGTATCATACACAATTACAAATACAAATTTCGCACCAGAAAATAGCAGACGAAAAAACAACTAATTTTACTTATACACTTAATAAAAACAAATTTACGCAAAAACAGGAGTTAGTTGCTCTCCGTTATGTAATTATCTATCATTTTACAAAGCTTCAAGTTATTATAAAACCATGTCCGCCGAGGAAAACCTTGAAAAATGCAATATTCTTATAATTTCTTGTATGAAAATTAAAAGTCAACTCTTCAGACATTTTCGAATTGCCAATGAAAACAGCTTCAGCCCGATTTGAACGGGACCTAGATCTTACTCTCGCACTCTATTCCTCTAACCTTTCGTTTTCTCTCTATCTCTCATTCTCTCTATCTCTCATTCTCTCTATTTCTCACTCCCTCTCTATCTCTCATTCTCTCTATCTCTCATCTTACTCGCTCTGTACCTCACGTTCTCTGTCTCTATCTCTCAAACTCTCTCTCTCATTCTCTCTCTCATTCTATCTTCCAATCTCTATCTTCATTTCATGCTCTCTCTCTAATTCTCTCTCTCCCTCTCTCTATCTCACATTCTCTCACTCCCTCTCTATCTGTTTTCCTATCTCTTCCTCTCACTGTCTCTCTCGCTCTGACTTATTCTCTCTGACGCCAAGATGATGTTTGTCGGACGGACGGACGGACGGAGATGAGGAGAATGAGACAGAGCGAGAGAGGACAGTGAGAGGAAGAAATAGAGAGAGAGAGACAGTGAGAGGAAGAAACAGTATAGGCGAAAGAAAATTCAAATTTTAACAGTGGCAATATAAAATACTAATTATATTTGAATAGATTTTCAAAAACTATTAATTTAGGAGTATTTAATTTAAATATTTTTAAATTAATATTTCAAAATGAATGGATATATAAGTGAATAGATTATGTATATTTATAGAAAACAATATTTTAAATAAACAAGTATGTATTTATTAGAAACAGAAGGTTTTCTAAGGAATGAATTTGATTTAATAATGAAGATAAATATATGGGCTCTGTAACTAAAGGAAAAAATAAATTGGATATAATTATGGATTAAAACGCAAATTTTGAAAGAGGGTGCAAATTACGAATTACGGGAGAAATGGAAGGAAACAGGTTTTTATTTATATGCCACTAAAATTATATAAATAGTTCTATAAAATTAATAAAAATTAATAAAAAATTTATTTATTTAAGAAGAAAGTCTTATTACTCTAAAAGTACAAAATATTAATGCCATAGAACTTTTGGCGATGATCCTTCGTCATTAAATAAATTAATTTTAGGTGGTGAAGTTCTATTTAGATCCGTTTAAAATATTCCAAAATTTTCATAAGTAGTTACTAAATACTACAATTTAGTAAGTATGTGCACTTTACTATTTGTGGTAAGTTAATTTTTCATTAACATTTATAATAATTAAATATAAATTTAAGCTTTATAGGAATTCATATAGTTTAAAATTTACAGTTAACATTTAATGTCTTTATTTTTTTATTACTATTATTCTGATTTCATTATACTAAATTTTGGTAAAAACTTTTATTTATAAATTATAATCATATTTAAAAAAAAATTAAATTTTTGGTATAAAACCCAATGCATTATAACAGTACCTCCAAGGTGTTGTGTGAATCGGTTTAATTTCTAAGGTGTCCATGGTAGTGAAAAAGTAATATAATTTAAAACATTATTTAAAATAAATTTATTACGAAAAACCTTTTTCAAATTTAAAAATAGGGGGTTAACGCGCGAAGCACGCAGGGGGGCGAAGCCCCCCTTATATATATATAAGCAACACCTTTAAAGAGTAGCGCTCGAAATTTTAAAATAAATCTTCAATAGAACAATTCAAAAATTGAAGCAGCACCTTTAAAGTGCAGCACTAATATTG
Source organism: Theocolax elegans (assembly GCA_026168455.1). NCBI lineage: Eukaryota > Metazoa > Arthropoda > Insecta > Hymenoptera > Cerocephalidae > Theocolax > Theocolax elegans. Next base: position 1,310,711 of record CM047431.1, read on the forward strand.
CTAAGTTTTTAACAAAGCGTTAAAAATAAATTAATTAATAAAAAAAATCATATCTAAAGTGCACACTTAATACAAATATTTACAAATATACATATTAGCAGCACCTTTAAAGAGTAGCGCTCAAAATTTTAAAATAATTCATGAATACAACAATTCAAAAATTGAAGCAGCACCTTTAAAGTGTAGCACTAATGTTGCAGAGTTTTTAATAAAGCGTTAAAAATAAATTAATTAATAAAAAAATCATATCTAAAGTGCACACTTAACTCAAATATTTACAAATATACATATAAGCAGCACGTTTAAAGAGTAGCGCTCAAAATTTTAAAATAAATGAACAATATAACAAGTAAAAAATTGAAGCAGCACCTTTAAAGTGTAGCACTGATATTGCTAAGTTTTTAACAAAGCGTTAAAAATAAATAAATTAATAAAATATATCATACCTAAAGAGCACACTTAATTCAAATATTTACAAATATACATATAAGCAGCACCTTTAAAGAGTAGCGCTCAAAATTTTAAAATAATTCATGAATACAACAATTCAAAAATTGAAGCAGCACCTTTAAAGTGTAGCACTAATGTTGCAGAGTTTTTAATAAAGCGTTAAAATAAATTAATTAATAAAAAATCATATCTAAAGTGCACACTTAACTCAAATATTTACAAATATACATATAAGCAGCACCTTTAAAGAGTAGCGCTCAAAATTTTAAAATAAATGAACAATATAACAAGTAAAAAATTGAAGCAGCACCTTTAAAGTGTAGCACTAATATTGCTAAGTTTTTAACAAAGCGTTAAAAATAATAAATTAATAAAATATATCATATCTAAAGAGCACACTTAATTCAAATATTTACAAATATACATATAAGCAGCACCTTTAAAGAGTAGCGCTCAAAATTTTAAAATAAATGAACAATATAACAATTCAAAAATTGAAGCAGCACCTTTACAGTGTAGCACTAATATTGCTAAGTTTTTAACAAAGCGTTAAAAATAAATTAATTAATTAAACAAACCATATCTAAAGTGCACGATTAACTCAAATATTTACAAATATACATATAAGCAGCACCTTTAAAGAGTAGCGCTCAAAATTTTAAAATAAATCATCAATAGAACAATTCAAAAATTGAAGCAGCACCTTGAAAATGTAGTACTAATATTGATAAATTTTTAACAAAGCGTTAAAATAAATTAATTATTAAAAAAAATCATATCTAAAGTGCACACTTAATTCAAATATTTACAAATATACATATAAGTAGCACCTTTAAAGAGTAGCGCTCAAAATTTTAAAATAAATGAACAATATAACAATTCAAAAATTGAAGCAGCACCTTTACAGTGTAGCACTAATATTGCTAAGTTTTTAACAAAGCGTTAAAAATAAATTAATTAATTAAACAAACCATATCTAAAGTGCACGATTAACTCAAATACTTACAAATATACATATAAGCAGCACCTTTAAAGAGTAACGCTCAAATTTTAAAATAAATGAACAATATAACAATTAAAAAATTGAAGCAGCACCTTTAAAGTGTAGCACTAATATTGCTAAGTTTTTAACAAAGCGTTAAAAATAAATAAATTAATAATATATATCATATATAAAGAGCACACTTAATTCAAATATTTACAAACATACATATAAGCAGCACCTTTAAAGAGTAGCGCTCAAAATTTTAAAATAAACTAGCCAAGATGCTCGCTTCGCTCGCAGTTAAATAGTATTGTTAACATAATAATTCTTTACCATCAAATTACATGTAATGTAATATTCAAAAAATTACTTGTTAAAAACTATTTAGTAAAATAATTTATAGTACTAGTAATTAAATAAATATTATAATTATATAATTTGTTGGGATAAATCCGTAATAATTAATAAAAGAATGATCATTTTTACTATTTATATCATTAACAATTTTTGTTACTCCCAATAATTAATTCGAATATTATTATTTACATTAATACCTGATAAACTTTATATAATTCATAATAGATCGATTCATATTAAGGGGATGCAATACTCAATTAGTTACCTACCGAGCCATATGAGACAATTATATTTAATTAACTAATACATATTTTAAATAAAAGGAAATGATGACATCATTGCCCTGTGAACTTGTATAATCTATTTTTCTGCAAAAAGTCAAACAGATATTTTAATTCGTATTAAAATGGTATTGGAAAGAAATTTTCACATAGCGGATATTAGGTTATAAAATTTCCTTCCAATCATTCTCGTTAATTATTGCGCGTACATACTTTGCGCTTTGCTGAATTGCAGAAGATACCAATACGGGGGCAATGATGTCTTGGTTTTACATTTATTCACGTATTTAATGATTAATTAACAAAATGCGTGTGCCATTACTCGGTCGGTAAAATTGACTATTACATCCCGTTAATAAATTATTAATTATAACATTCCAATTAGAATTTAAAATATCACATGTACTAGGATGACAAATATTAGAAGTTCAAATAGAAATAACGATTTGTTTTTACAATTTTTGATATATTGTTTTGTTATATTATTTTTGATATATTGTTTACTTATATATATATATATATATATCCCCATTAAAAAATCTCACTGGAGATCTCAGATCATATCCCAGGTCAGATGTCATACCAAAAACTCATTACAGCAATTTTTCGTTCATTACACGTTTTAAACCTTCTTATGTCGATTGATAACTTATTTAAGTGGGTATCATACACAATTACAAATACAAATTTCGCACCAGAAAATAGCAGACGAAAAAACAACTAATTTACTTATAACAATTAATAAAAACAAATTTACGCAAAAACAGGAGTTAGTTGCTCTCCGTTATGTAATTATCTATCATTTTACAAAGCTTCAAGTTATTATAACAACATGTCGCCGAGAAAACCTTGAAAAATGCAATATTCTTATAATTTCTTGTATGAAAAATAAAAGTCAACTCTTCAGACATTTTCGAAATTGCAATGAAAACAGCTTCAGCCCGGATTTGAACCGGGACCTAGCTCTTACTCTCGCACTCTATTACTCTAACTTTCGTTTTCTCTCTATCTCTCATTCTCTCTATCTCTCATTCTCTCTATTTCTCACTCCCTCTCTATCTCTCATTCTCTCTATCTCTCATTCTTACTCGCTCTGTACCTCACGTTCTCTGTCTCTATCTCTCAAACTCTCTCTCTCATTCTCTCTCTCATTCTATCTTCCAATCTCTATCTTCATTTCATGCTCTCTCTCTAATTCTCTCTCTCCCTCTCTCTATCTCACATTCTCTCACTCCCTCTCTATCTGTTTTCCTATCTCTTCCTCTCACTGTCTCTCTCGCTCTGACTTATTCTCTCTGACGCCAAGATGATGTTTGTCGGACGGACGGACGGACGGAGAATGAGAGAATGAGACAGAGCGAGAGAGACAGTGAGAGGAAGAAATAGAGAGAGAGAGACAGTGAGAGGAAGAAATAGAGAGAGAGAGAGAGGGAGAGAGAGAATGAAAGATAGAGAGAGGGAGAGAGAAAGAGAGAGAATGAAAGATAAAGAAAGGGAGAGAATGAGAGAGAGAGAGAGAATAAGAGAGAATGAAAGATAGAGAGAAAGAAAGAGAGAATAAGAGAGACAATGATAGATAGAGAGAAAGAGAAACAATAAGAGAGAGTGAATGAATGATAGAGAGAAAGTGAGAGAATAAGAGAGAGTGTATAAAAGATGGAGAGAAAGAGAGAGAGAATAAGAAAGAGTGAATGGGAGATAGAGAGTGAGAGCGAGAATGAGAGAGAGAGAGTGATAGGGTGCGAGAGTGGGAGCGAGTAATAATGAGGGACTGTGAGAGGGAGAGAGTGAGTATAAGAATGAGGGAGTGTGAGGGAGAGAGAGGGAGAGTGAGGGTGAGAGAGCGAGAGTTAGGGAGACAGAGAGAGAATGGGTAAGAGATTAAGTGGGAGAGAGTAGATAGATAGATAGAAAACTTTATTGGGTTTTAGGGGTAGAAACCCCGTAAACACAAAAATACATACATCGTAAAGTATTACAAAAATAAATTAACAAAGTAAAATTAACAAATAAAATACAACGCAGGAATAAAATAATAATAAAAACGATTGAAAGTAACAAATTGTAAAAATAAAAATAAAGATAAAACGCAAGAATAAAACGCACGTGAGTTTATAATACAATGCCAAGTAATGCATAATAGAATGAGCAGCGTAAGAGGTGGGCGCAGAGAAAAATATAAAGATAAAAATAAATATAAAAATGAGCACAAGAAAATGTAAAATGAAGGAATAACTTATTGAAAAAATAATACTGATAAAAATATCACAAAAATAATAGACAATTAATGAATAAAAATATCACAGCGCAATTATAACATTAATTTTCCTCATTCGCTTCATTCTGTAACGATAAGTCGCTTACATAGCTAATATCACGCATAAAACTTATATCTAAAGCAGTAAGGTCGCTTAATTGGGGACGGATGAGATTTTCACGGGTCGCTCTTTCCTCCCAAGCTAAGGAATCGAGACGAAGAAAATGAGTAAAAGTAGATGATTTGAATGTGTTGATGTGGGATGGATCGAATGACGTGATAGAGAGTGAGTTTAACTGCTTGGTGGCTGTGATGACAAATGATTTGTGAAGCGATTCAGTACGAGGGGGAAGATAGGTTAACGGTTTCGGAGGATGACGAGATAAGATGCGTAGGTTAGATGAGCTGCTAAGTTTGACGAAGTGATCTGCTTGGTAATGAGGAGAATTATGTGATAAGATGATAAATGATAAAGAGGTAATGAAAAATAATCGTCTCGACTCAACAGATAGCCAGCCCAACTTCAACCTATAGGGCGTAACATGATCGAATCTACGCAAGTTTCCCCAAACAAATCTGACGCAAGCATTTAGGAGCCTCTGGAGCTTCATGTTTCTGGTCTGGTCCAGGTCATTATAGACCGCGCAAGCGTAATCAAAGTGAGGGAATATTAAGGCTTCTACAAGAGATTTTCGGATGCTTCTGGAGAAGGCACGTTTATGAAAGCGTAGCGAACGTAAGATTCCGTGCACCCTCTGAGAAATTGTCAAAACGTGTTTGGACCAGTCTAGAGTGGGCAGTAGCCAGACGCCAAGTGATTTTACTTGATTTTCGTAATGGAGAGATTTATTCAAAAGCATAACTCGCGGGGCAGTGGTTAGATCTATACGCGAGACATATGCCTTACTACCCAGGATCATTACTTTTGTTTTATTAATGTTCAGATCTAAACCATTGAGAGAAGCCCAGGACGCAACCGCATTTGCGTCATGTGTGATTCGCTGGACACCCAATTCAAATTCGTCCGGTGGAAAGGAATAGTAAACCTGGGTGTCATCGGTATAAATCATATGATTACTATACTCAAGAACATCCGGGAGATCATTGATAAAAACTGAAAAAAGTAATGGACCCAAAACACTGCCCTGCGGTATGCCTGAATTTACCCCAAGCCAGTCAGAGCAGACGCCCAACTCATCCACTACCGCTTGCGAGCGACCGACCAAGTAGTGAAAAAACCATCTAAGAACCGTGTTTGAGCAACCCATATTACGTAGCTTAAACAACAACGGGCCGTGCGGTACCGAATCAAACGCTTTGGAGACGTCGAACAGGACCAAAATCCTGATCATACGTGAGTCAATAGCCCTTCTGATGTCGTCGAGAACACCTAAAAGGGCGGTCTGTGTACTGTGGCCCCTGCGAAACCCTGCCTGTCTATCAATCAGTTTGAGATTTGATTCCAAATAGTAAGATAACTGCGAGTGTACCAACCTTTCAAGCAATTTAGAGACCTCACAGAGCTTCGCGATGGGCCTGGTATCTGAGCAAGACTCAATCCAACGAGAATGAGATAGATAAAGAGAGAGAATGAGAGATAAAGAGATAGAAAGAGAGAGAGAATTAGATAGAAAAAAGAGAGAGAATGAGAGATTAAGAAAGAGAGAGAGAGAGATTAAAAGAGAGAGAGAGAGATTAAGAGAGAGAGAGAGAGAGAATAAGCTAGAGAGATAGAGAGATAGAGAGAGAATGATAGATGGAAGGAGAGATAGAGAGAGGGGAACAGAGAAAGAATGAGTGATAGAGAGAGAAAGAGAGAGAGAGTGAGTGAGAGAGAGGGGGAGAGAGAGAATGAGTGATAGAGAGAGGGGGAGTGAGAGAGAGAATGAGTAACAGAGAGAGGGGAAGAGAGAGAGAATAAGAGAGAAAGAAAGAAAGATTGAGAGAAAGAGAGAGAGAATTAGAGAGCGAGAATGAAAGATAGAGAGAAAGAGAGAGAGAATAAGAGAGAGAGAGCATAAAAGATAGAGAGAAAGAGAGAGAATAAGAGAGAGTGAATGAAAGATAGAGAGAAAGAGAAAGAGAATAAGAAAGAGTGAATAGGAGATAGAGAGCGAGTGCGAGAGTGGGAGCGTGTAAGGTAAAGAGGGAGAATGAGAGATAAAGAGAGTGAGAGAGCAGGAATAAGATAGAGAGTAAGTTAGATAGAGAGAGAGAATGATAGATGGAAGGAGAGATAGAGAGAGAATAATAGATGGAAGGAGAGATAGAGAGAGAATAATAGATGGAGAGAGAGAGAGAGGGAGGGAGAGAGAGAGGGAGAGAGAGAGGGAGAGAGAGAGGGAGAGAGAATGTAAGATAGAGAGAAAGAGAGAGAGAATGAAATATAGAGAGAAAGAGAAAGAGAATAAGAGAGAGAGAATGAAAGAGAAAGAGAAAGAGAAAGAGAATAAGAGAGAGATAATGAAAGATAGAGAGAAAGAGAGAGAGAATAAGAGAGAGAGCATGAGATGGATAAAGAGAGAGAATGAGAGATATAGAGATATAGTGAGAGAGAGAATTAGATAGATAAAGAGAGAGAATGAGAGATAAAGAGATAGAGAGAGAGAGAATTAGAGATAAAGAGATAGACAGAGAAAGAATGGGATAGATAAAGAGAGAGAATCAGAGATAAAGAGAGTGAGGAAGTAAGAATAAGAAATGTAGAGTAAGGGAGATGGAGAAAGAGAATGATAGATGGAAGGAGAGATAGAGAGAGAGAGCGAGGGAGAGAGAGAGAGGGAGAAAGAGAGAGGGAGAGAGGGAGGGAGAGAGAGAGAGAGAGAGAATGGAAGATAGAGAGAAAGAGAGAGAGAATTAGAGAGAGAGAATGAAAGATAGAGAGAAAGAGAGGGTGAATAAGAGAGAGAGCATGAGATAGATAAAGAGAGACAATGAGAGATAAAGAGAGTGAGAGAGCAAGAATAAGATAGAGAGTAAGTGAGATAGAGAGAGAGAATGATAGATGGAAGGAGTGATAGAGAGAGAATAATATATGAAAGGAGAGATAGAGAGAGAGAATAATAGATGGAGAGAGAGAGAGAGAGGGAGAGAGAGAGGGAGAGAGAATAATATATGAAAGGAGAGATAGAGAGAGAGAATAATAGATGGAGAGAGAGAGAGAGAGGGAGAGAGAGAGGGAGAGAGAGAGAGAGAGAGAGGGAGAGAGAGCGGGAGAGAGAGAGTGAGAGAGAGAGGGAGAGAGAACGTAAGATAGAGAGAAAGAGAGAGAGAATGAAATATAGAGAGAAAGAGAAAGAGAATAAGAGAGCGAGAATGAAAGAGAAAGAAAAAAGAGAATAAGAGAGAGATAATGAAAGATAGAGAGAAAGAGAGAGAGAGAATAAAAGAGAGAGAATGAAAGATAGAGAGAAAAAGAGAGAGAATAAAAGAGAGATAATGAAAGATAGAGAGAAAGAGAGAGAGAATGAAAGATAGAGAGAAAGAGATGGAGAGATAGAGAGAGAGAGAGGAAAATGAAAGATAGAGAGAAAGAGAGAGATAATAAGAGAGAGAGAAAGAGAGAGAGAAAGAGAGAGAGAATAAGAGAGAGAGAATGAAAGATAGAGTGACAGAGAGAATAAGAGAGAGAGTGAATGAAAGATAGAGAGAAAGAGAGATAAAGAGATTAAGAGAGAGAGAGAGGGAGGGAGAGAGAGAGAGAGGAGAGAGAGAGAGAGAGAGAGAGAGAGAGAGAGAGAGAGAGAGTGAGAGATAGAGAGAGGGAGAGAGATAGAGAGAGAGAGAATGAAAGATAAAGAGAAAGAGAGAGAGAATTAGAGAGGGAGAATAAAAGATAGAGAAATAGAGAGAGAGAATAGAGAGAGAGCATGAAGATAGAGAGAAAGAGAGAGAATGAGAGATAAGAGATAGAGAGAGAGAGAGCATGAGAGATAAAGAGATAGAGAGAGAGAGAATGAGTTAGATAAAGAGAGAGAATGAGAGATAAAGAGAGTGAGAGAGTAAGAGAGATAGAGAGAGAGAATGAAAGATAGAGAGAAAGAGAGAGAGAATAAGAGAGAGAGAATGAGAGATAAAGAGATAGAGTGAGAGAGAGAATGATAGATAAAGAGATAGAGTGAGAGAGAGAATTAGATAGATAAAGAGAGAGAATGAGAGATAAAGAGATAGAGAGAGAGAGAGTTTGAGATAGATAAAGAGAGAGAATGATAGATGGAAGGAGAGATAGAGAGAGAGAGAGAGAGAGCGGGGGAGAGAGAGAGAGGGAGAGAGATAGAGAGAGAGAATGGAAGATAGAGAGAAAGAGAGAGTGCATTAGAGAGAGAGAATGAAAGATAGAGAGAAAGAGAGAGAGAATAAGAGAGAGAGCATGAGATAAATAAAGAGAGAGAATGATAGATGGAAGGAGAGATAGAGAGAGAATAATAGATGGAGAGAGAGAGAGAGAGAGAGAGAGAAGAGAGGGAGAGAGAGAGGGAGAGAGAGAGGGAGAGAGAGAGGGAGAGAGAATGTAAGATAGAGAGAAAGAGAGAAAGAGAGAGAGAATAAGAGAGAGAGAATGAAATATAAGAGAAAAGAAAGAGAATAGAGAGAGAGAGAATGAAAGAGAAAGAGAAAGAGAAAGGGATAAGAGAGAGATAATGAAGATGGAGAGAAAGAGAAAGAGAAAGGGAATAAGAGAGAGATAATGAAAGATGGAGAGAAAGAGAGAGAGAATAAAGAGAGAGAATGAAAGATAGAGAGAAAGAGAGAGAGAATGTAAGATCGAGAGAAAGGGAGAGAGAATAAATATAAATAAGAGAGGAGCATGAGATGGATAAAGAGAGAGAATGAGAGATATAGAGATATAGTGAGAGAGAGAATTAGATAGATAAAGAGAGAGAATGAGGGATAAAGAGATAGAGAGAGAGAGAATTAGAGATAAAGAGATAGACAGAGAGAGAATGGGATAGATAAAGAGAGAGAATTCAGAGATAAAGAGAGTGAGGAAGTAAGAATAAGAAATGTAGAGTAAGGGAGATGGAGAAAGAGAATGATAGATGGAAGGAGAGATAGAGAGAGAGAGCGAGGGAGAGAGAGAGGGAGAAAGAGAGAGGGAGAGAGGAGGGAGAGAGAGAGAGAGAGAGAATGGAAGATAGAGAGAAAGGAGAGAGAATTAGAGAGAGAGAATGAAAGATAGAGAGAAAGAGAGGGTGAATAAGAGAGAGAGAATGAAAGATAGAGAGAAAGAGAGAGAGAATAAGAGAGAGAGAATGAGAGATAAAAGAGATAGAGTGAGAGAGAGAAGGAGAGATAAAGAGATAGAGAGAGAGAGAGAGTTTGAGATAGATAAAGAGAGAGAATGATAGATGGAAGGAGAGATAGAGAGAAGAGAGAGAGCGGGGGAGAGAGAGAGAGGGAGAGAGATAAGAGAGAGAATGGAGATAGAGAGAAAGAGGAGAGAGCATTAGAGAGAGAGAATGAATATAGAAGATAAGAGAAGAGAATAAGAGAGAGAGAGAATTAAAGAGAAGAGAAAGAGAATAAAGAGAGATAGAGAATGATAGATGGAAGGAGATAGAGAGAGAATAATAGTGGAGAGAGAGAGAGAGAGAGATAGAGAGAAGAGAGAGAGAGGAGAGAGGAGAGGGGGGAGAGAGATGTAAAATAGAGAGAAAGAGAGAAAGAGAGAGAGAATAAGAGAGAGAGAATGAAATATAGAGAGAAAGAAAAGAGAATAAAAGAGAGAGGAGAATGAAGAGAAAAGAAAGAGAATAAGAAGAGATAATGAATGATAGAGAAAGAAGAGAGAGAGAATAAAAGAGAGAGAATAAAATGAGAGAGAATGAAAGATAGAGAAAGAGGAGGTCGAAGAATAAAAGAGAGAGAATGTAAGATCGAGAGAAAGGGAGAGAGAATAAGAGAGAGAGAATGAAGTATAGAGAGAAAGAGAGAGAGAATAAAAGAGAGAGAATGAAGATAGAGAGAAAGAGAGAGAGAATGAAGATAGAGAGAAAGAGAGAGAATGAAAGATAGAGAAAGAGAGAGAGAATAAGAGAGATAATGAAAGATAGAGAGAAAGAGAGAGAGAGAGAATAAGAGAGAGAATGAAAGATAGAGAGAAAGAGAGAAAGAGAGAAAGAGAGAGAGAGAGAGAAGAGAGAGAGAATAGAGAGAGAGAGAATGGAAGATAGAGAGAAAGAGAGAGAGAATGAGAGATAAAGAGAGTGAGAGAGCAAGAATAAGATAGAGAGTAAGTGAGATAAAGAGAGAGAATGATAGATGGAAGGAGAGATAGAGAGAGAGAGAGAGAATGGAAGATAGAGAGAAAGAGAGAAAGAGAGAGAGAGAGAGCGGGGAGAGAGAGAGAGAGAGAGAGAATGGAAGATAGAGAGAAGAGAGAGAGAATTAGAGAGAGAGAATGAAGAGAAAGAGAAAGAGAAAGGGAATAAGAGAGAGAGAATGAAAGATAGAGAGAAGAGAGAGAGAATAAGAGAGAGAATGAGAGATAAAGAGATAGAGAGAGAGAGAATGAGAGATAAAGAGATAGAGAGAGAGAGAGAGTTTGAGATAGATAAAGAGAGAGAATGATAGATGGAAGGAGAGATAGAGAGAGAGAGAGAGAGCGGGGGAGAGAGAGAGAGGGAGAGAGATAGAGAGAGAGAATGGAAGATAGAGAGAAAGAGAGAGAGCATTAGAGAGAGAGAATGAAATATAGAGAGAAAGAGAAAGAGAATAAGAGAGAGAGAGAATGAAAGAGAAAGAGAAAGAGAATAAGAGAGAGATAATGAATGATAGAGAGAAAGAGAGAGAGAGAGAATAAAAGAGAGAGAAGAAAAGAGAGAGAATGAAAGAGAAAGAGAAAGAGAAAGGGAATAAGAGAGAGATAATGAAAGATGGAGAGAAAGAGAGAGAGAATAAAAGAGAGAGAATGAAAGATAGAGAGAAAGAGAGAGAGAATAAAAGAGAGAGAATGTAAGATCGAGAGAAAGGGAGAGAGAATAAGAGAGAGAGAATGAAGTATAGAGAGAAAGAGAAAGAGAATAAGAGAGTGAGAATGAAAGAGAAAGAGAAAGAGAAAGAGAATAAGAGAGAGATAATGAAAGATAGAGAGAAAGAGAGAGAGAGAGAGAGAGAATGAAAGATAGAGAGAAAGAGAGAGAGAATAAGAGAGAGAGACTATCTCTCTCTCTCTATCTGTCTCCCTATCTCTTCCTCTCACTGTCTCTCTCACGCCAAGATAATGTTTGTCGGACGGACGGACGGACGGATGGACGGACGGACGGACGGACGGACGGACGGACGGACGGACATTATAATTTATTGGTTTTTTTTTTTTTATATCACTTAGTAATTATAATAATAATTTTTTTGTCAGTAATATGATGCATTAACTTATGTTACACATATTTATCATAAAATATATATGTTTTAAGTATTTTTCGCAAGAATAGGGGAGTTTTTACAAAATCGCTCAAAAAGATAACTTTAATATAATGAAGATCAGCAATAGAACAATTAAAAAATTCAAGCAGCACCTTTAAAGTGTAGCACTAATATTGCTAAGTTTTTAACAAAGCGTTAAAAATAAATTAATTAATAAAAAAAATCATATTTAAAGTGCACACGTAATTCAAATATTTACAAATATACATATAAGCAGCACCTTTAAAATGTAGCACTAATATTGATAAGTTTTTAACAAAGCGTTAAAAATAAATTAATTATTAAAAAAAATCATATCTAAAGTGCACACTTAATTCAAATATTTACAAGTATACATATAAGCAGCACCTTTAAAGTGTAGCGCTCAAAATTTTAAAATAAATCATCAATAGAACAATTAAAAAATTGAAGCAGCACCTTTAAAGTATAGCACTAATATTGCTAAGTTTTTAACAAAGCGTTAAAAATAAATTAATTAATAAAAAAAATCATATCTAAAGTGCACACTTAATTCAAATATTTACAAATATACATATAAGCAGCACCTTAAAAGAGTAGCGCTCAAAATTTTAAAATAAATGAACAATATAACAATTCAAAAATTGAAGCAGCACCTTTACAGTGTAGCACTAATATTGCTAAGTTTTTAACAAAGCGTTAAAAATAAATTAATTAATAAAAAAAATCATATCTAAAGTGCACACGTAATTCAAATATTTACAAATATACATATAAGCAGCACCTTTAAAATGTAGCACTAATATTGATAAGTTTTTAACAAAGCGTTAAAAATAAATTAATTATTAAAAAAAATCATATCTAAAGTGCACACTTAATTCAAATATTTACAAGTATACATATAAGCAGCACCTTTAAAGTGTAGGGCTCAAAATTTTAAAATAAATCATCAATAGAACAATTAAAAAATTGAAGCAGCACCTTTAAAGTATAGCACTAATATTGCTAAGTTTTTAACAAAGCGTTAAAAATAAATTAATTAATAAAAAAAATCATATCTAAAGTGCACACTTAATTCAAATATTTACAAATATACATATAAGCAGCATCTTAAAAGAGTAGCGCTCAAAATTTTAAAATAAATGAACAATATAACAATTCAAAAATTGAAGCAGCACCTTTACAGTGTAGCACTAATATTGCTAAGTTTTTAACAAAGCGTTAAAAATAAATTAATTATTAAAAAAAATCATATCTAAAGTGCACACTTAATTCAAATATTTACAAATATACATATAAGCAGCACCTTTAAAGAGTAGCGCTCAAAATTTTAAAATAAATGAACAATATAACAATTCGAAAATTATGCAGCACCTTTAAAGCGTAGCGTTAATATTGCTAAGCTTTTAACAAAGCGTTAGTGTTGGAAATAAGACGTGATTGTCTCTCTCTCTCTCTCTCTCTCTCTCTCTATCGTTACCAACTGAGTAACGAGGAGTGGGGAGGACCCCGGAGGAAGCGACGCAAGCGGCGGCGCGGTGAGATTGGTTTCTCCCGCTACAGCATTCGAGCCACGGATCCCGACACGGTCGGATGAACCAAGGCCTTCCCCAGTGTACATACGTTTTAATATATATATATAGAATAAATTAGTTTATTTCTTTTATAATATAAACGGTGAGTTTATTATTAAAGCCGAGCCCTTCCTCTCCTGTTTTATTCAAACAGGTTATGGGCCCAGCACGCTTCCACTGCGCGCTGGTTTGAGAGGAATAGTTTGGCTTTGTTATTTGTTAGAAGTCCCTTCTTCGCGATCGCGAGTGTTTGTGAGAAAAGTGTGGTGTAAAGTTTTGTTGGTGTTGTGCTAGAAAGAAGCTAGAAAGGGAGATCAGACAGAGATACGGTCACCCAGTCAACCACCACAAAGGAAATTTAGCTAGGAGAATGAAAGCTAGAGGATCTACCGGGATCAGGTAGAGGAATCTACAGCAGCTAGAAAGAAAGATGGCGGACGAGATAAGAGACCTCCACGAATCGGCAAATGCTAGAGGTATGTGACTCAGCGAGCGAAAGTGCGGGCTAGTTACATGTTAAATTCAGTTAGTTTGAAATTAAATTCAGTTAGTTTGAAATTAAATTCAGTTAGTTTGAAATTAAATTCAGTTAGTTTGAAATTAAATTCAGTTAGTTTGAAATTAAATTCTGTTAGTTTGAGATTAAATTCAATTGAAAATGCTCGGTCCAGAGCTATGTTAGTTTGAAGCTAGTTTAAAATTTTGAGCGTTTACGTGTCGTTCGAGTGCCGGGTTTTCGCAAAAAGTGCACAAAATTGGTTTTTGATTAGACGGTTCCGAGAAATCGGTAGACGCAAGGAAGCCAAGATGGCCGCCGGGCCTGAGTGGGAACGCCGAGTTTGCGCGGGAACGCCGGGTTTGCGCGGGAGCGCCAGGAAAGCGCGCCGTTTCTCGCCGTGTTGCTCGACCGCGCGGAGTGGGGGAAACTCGCGACTGGAGAGCCTGCTCGTTCGACCGGCGCGCGCGAACTATCGATCGATCGACATTCACACCGCTTGATATTTGCAGTTGATACGTGGCGCGACCGAGTGAAATGGACGCGCATGAAATTAGTTAGAACTAATAATGCACATGCGAGACCCGCACATCGTTTGATGCGGATAAATGCTTCGAAATTGAAAGTTTGACAATGCGCATTACTAGAAAGTCAATAAATGACTATACAAGCTAGACATACTGTACAGTTTTGAAAATTAGAATCAAGTTAGAAAATATATTGAAGTTAGATATATGAAACGATTGAATATTTTAAGTTGGATTTAACATGGTTTTGATGTATAGACCAACGGACCTTGAAGCTGTTCTTGCTCACGCAAGACTTAGAGCTTCGATTGGCGGAGAACCACCCGAACGAAACATATGTCTTCGACATCCAGGAGGAAAGAGTGGTCTTCACCATGTCTGGCGGGAAACATTATACAGTTGGTAAACATGAATTTTTAAGCTAGAGTGGTAAGAGTAATTAGATAGTAGTTAGATACGAAATTAAAAATCATATATATATGTAGGTATTATACCTTGAAGCATGCGAAAATCGCAGATTAAAGCTGGCTCATGGATTTTCTGTATAATGTGTTCTTATGCAGTCTGTTCATGATATTAAGTGAATGTGGAAAATCTGTGTGTTCCAGTGCTTCTGCATTCGCTTGTTGTTCATGTTTGGCTTGTGTCCGGTCAAATTTTGGACAACTACCTAAATTTCCCATTGTATTTTCACAGGACGAGAGCAATTGAGTGACGAGATCATTCGTGTCGTCAGTGAAGAGTTAGAAAGGAAACGGCTGCTGCTAGAGGCGAGTGACGCCAACCAATCTCCTCTGAGCCAGCAGGAGGATGATCTGGAGCTAGAAAGGGAAGGATAAAATGATCCTGACCCACAGCTAGATTTTGAGCTAGAAAAGGAACCTGAGCTCGAGTCTGGGGATAAGCTAGATAAGTTAGAAACAAAAATGAAAGGTAACTCAACCCCAATGATAAAACGAATAGACTCGTGCGTTTATAATCTGAGTAGGTTCAAGAAAGAGAGAAGTCGCCTTGAGAGTTCTCTGTTAGAATGTTACACAGCCGATAAGGGAGATTTAGTTAATAAAATTGGAATAAATAAAGATTGTAATTTTTCAGATTTGACCGGAATGCTAGAAAAATTAACAGCTAGAGTGACGTCGCTGGAAGATAGAGTCCCGACTCTATATGAACTTGGTTTGAAGGACCAAAAGATGTACCACGGCGACATAGTGACTAGGATAAGTCACATATATGATAGAATTGGTACGCTAGAAGGAAAATGGGCACAATGGAAGGAATTTGAAGAAATCGAACCAACTAGAGAAAAGGTAGACAAATTATTAGTTTCTGAAACAGTTAGAAAAGAATTTGACAAACTAATTAGAAATAATATGCTAGAAAGTAAATCAAGCAACTTAAAAGAAAAGATTCAGATCGAAATTGTAAATAAAGATACGACAATTAGGCGCGAGTACAAATTAACAAATGGTTCAAGTTTAGAACAGTTCTTGGACTATCTGACGTCCGAACTGCGCGTTTGTGATTTGCTTTACGTTATAGATCCTCGACAAAAAGCTAGAGACGGGATAGATGACAATACGTTGGAAAAAGAAAAATTCAAAGTTAGAGACATAATTATAAACAGAATCGACCAATCGTATCATTCAAAACTCGCGCACATTCATAACCCAGTTGAATTGTTAGATAAAATTAAAAGTCTTAAAACTAGTGAATCCAATGTGACATCCGGGTATTTGAGAAAACAATTGCATAATTTAAGATATCAACCCAATAAAGAAACTGCTTCGGTATTTTGGGATAAGTTCGACAAAATAGTTAGACAGTACAATAATTTGACACACAACATACAAATGTACCAAATTTAACGGAAACGGAAATTAGAGATGCATTTTACGATGCAATAGTACTAAACGTACCCAAAGTTAGAGATGCTGAATTTTTCAATAAAAATACGCATCAGCGACCCCTTTCGGTTGAACAATTAAAAACCTATATTGTTGAACAGGAAGCAGCTAGAGGAGAAAGTTCGAAATCGGCAACTGCTCAACATGCTACGAGCAGTCAAAAGGAGGCATGCTACGTGTGTGGCAATAAAGGACATGCAGCTAGAGATTGCACGAGAGACGGCAGACTGTGCTACAGATGTCGTCGATACGAAGGACACATTAGCACGACCTGCCCATATTCGGACAGACAGCTAGAAGAGATGGGAATCCAAGCTAGACCAAGGTATGTTAGACAGTTGTGTACTAAACGAGGGTTAATTCGAGGAGCTAGATTTTTAACGAATAAAATACAAAGCCCCGGACTCGAACAAATAACAAAGAAACGACCTAGATTAGATTTGGCTAGAGGTAAGGGTCAGGATAAAGGGAATGCTAGAATCAACCGTGGGTTAACGAGAGGCAGAGGAAAAGCTGCAGAAAGGGCACCAGTAAACAAAAATCAAAGTAATCCCGGTGAGTGCAATGGTCTTTTAACAACTAATAGTAGTTTACATTATTCGACTCCTGAAGAGAACGAGATTCCACAAAATAATATATTAGTTAAATTCCTGGCCGATTCCGGTGCCACAGAACATATGTCAAATACAAAATTGATTTTTAAGAAGCTAGATAATAATAAAAAGATTGATATTAAATGTGCTAACAAAAATGATTACGCGATTATAAAATCGGAGGGAGTAGGTCAAGTTAGTGGTATAACCTCACAAGATAGAACGCTAGAGTTAGAAAATGTGATTTGCGCCGAACAGCTATCCGAAAATCTTCTTTCTTTGAGGAAACTTGTCGATCAGGGTCTAGGCATATATCTAGATAACGAAAAGATCAACGTATTTGATCCATTTACAAAAGAGTCGTTCATTACAGGAATTTATGAAAAACCTTATTGGATAATTGAGTTAGAAATAGATAGATCGAAAATTAAGAAATTAAATCAGCCAGAAAATGATAGTAAAGTCATCGCTTACATAACAACGAGAAGCCAAGGCAGTAAAAGAAAGCTAGAAAAGGAAAATGCCAATGTTGACGATGAGGAAAGCGGAAGAGTAGATACGCTAGACATAGATCGTGAAACTCCTCAGTCACAGTCTTCAAACTTTGAGAATACTATATACGATAGAAAGATGAGCCAAACAGATAATCTATTAACTGACGAAACAACAAAGTTAGATTGTAGTTTAGATACAATTTCAGAAAACAAAGCTATTTTATGGCATATTAGACTTGGTCACGCATCGCTAGAATATCTAAAATCATTTCAGAAACGGTTTCCGAATCAGAAAGATTTAAGTAATGTAAAGTTCGATAAATCAATACAAGAGTGTGAAGTTTGTATCGTCTCGAAGTTTAATAAAATCTCCATATATGAAGCTTTTGCAATTGAAAGGACTGAAATCAAACTGGAATCGACAAGTATTTTGAATCTAACTCCCATATTTTCTCTACTTATTTATATTTTATTACACCTTTTATATATATTCCATAATAGTTTTCTGCAATTGAAAATATTGAAATCAAAAACACCTTCCAAGAAGGTGTCAAAACCCGCAAGTATTTTGTGTTGACACCTTTTTTATATGTAACTTATATTTAACATTATGTGTATATATATATATATATATATATATATATACAGTTTCTGCAATTGAAAGTACTGAAATCAAAGCGGTATAATCGACAAGTATTTTGTATATATTACCGTAAATTTGTGATTAATTAAACATTTACATATATTTCTTAAACTCCAGAAAAAGTTCTGCAATAGAAAGTACTGAAATCAAAGCGGAATCAACAAGTATTTATTTTTAAAAATACAAATATCTATTAAATTGAAAACAAACATTTTTTCAGAAAAGCATCCTACAAATTTACATTTCAATAATTCTAGTCCTGTCATGTCCTACAAGCAATAAATAAATAATTTTTTAATAATTTTATTAATTTCTGCAAAACTGATAAAAAATAAATTTCTGACTTTTTTATTCTCTTTAAATACACAATGTCTATCCTTCCCGTGTTTTACAGCAATAGATAAACAATTTTATATAATAATAATAATAATATTCATTTGTGCAAAATTAATTTCTGCAAAACTAATAAAAAAGTAATTTCTCTCTTTTTTATTCTCTTTAAATAAAATAATACTTGCACCACCGTTGGTTAAGTATTTCAAAATTTTTTTACGATTTACTAATAAGGTAAAAGTACCAATTACTGAACACCTAAGGATATTAGACATTATGTTTAATGTATAGTTTGTTGAAAAATATACACAAAATTAAAAACTACTAGTTCTAATAAAAAGTATTTGCTTTATAGCGTGTGTTACATTGCAAACGCACTAATCTTCATGTTTAATTTTCATAATATAAATGAAAATACAATTGATGACATTGAACCAATATCTGGACTAACAAAACGTGATTGTACCTCTATCCGAATGCATACGTCCCAATAACTGTACGTAACTTTACCATGCTGTAAATGATAATTTAAAAAGCAACGGCACCATAATAAATAATTAATAAATACGTAAAATCTGTGCAGAGAATATAATTATTTATTAATTAATGTATAAAGTTTTTTACGAAGGAAAGTATATAAAGTAAAGTAAAGGTTAAATAAGAAACTTATATTAAATACGTTTATTACAAAATTTTAACAATGTATGAATGTTTCTGATTAATATTTACACACTTATATTAATATTAAATGAATAAACTGAAACAGTTATTTTAATATGCAGTATTTAATTATAAAATTTGTAGGTTAACTTTGTCTTATTCTAAATTTACTAATTTTTCTTACGTACAATGTATTAAATTAATATGAAAAACAACTACATACATTATAGTATAAATAAATATAACTGTAAAATAGTTAATACTTACTCAATTCTTTAATGAATAAATAATAATTCAGAACAAAAGTCGAGATCATGAGAAATTATTACACTGGTCAGTTACTAGGACAAACCTCGATAGAACGTAACAAATAATATAAACTATATTTTTAATAAAAAAAAGTATAAAGCAACAAAAACATATTGTTTAATATTGATTATAGTACATTAAAAATTATGTTTATGCATTTTTTAGATGTTATAACTAATAAATATATCCCAAATCGCCTTAAGCGCGCACGCGAATTTCTTAGCAAATCGTTCAGAAAATCCGTTATTTTAGTATTGTGAACATCATTAGTCAAATATTGATTTTTTATATAAATTAAAACAAAACCGACATAAAACTTTTTTGCGTTTAAGCTAACGAATGTTCAAAGTATTTAAATATATTAAATACGTTTATATGTCTGCTCTCATAATTTTGCAAAACGTAATTTTCCATTCGTGTCCAGCATCTGGCACTTGTCCAGTCATTGGTACTTTTACCTTATCCTCTTGTATACTGATGATAGTTTAAAAAAAGTTGAAATAAAGCAATCTAATGTTTAAAACCTAATATTTCTAAATTGGAATTGAACGTGTCTATTCTTTTTCTAATCATAAATAGTTGTCAAGTGCGGGTGCTTTGTTTAACTACTGAAGTCAAATAAAAATTAATCGCTGATACGATATATACAGGTCTCATGAGAAACATTAAGTCATATATATACTTAATCTTACCTTAAAATATTTATAAGCCCTTGATAGAAACATGCATATGCAGTGTGTTATGCAGTTAGAATTAGACTTAACATACAAGAGAAAGAAAGCAATTCAACGAGAGTGGTGCAAGTATTATTTTATTTAAAGAGAATAAAAAAGAGAGAAATTACTTTTTTATTAGTTTTGCAGAAATTAATTTTGCACAAATGAATATTATTATTATTATTATATAAAATTGTTTATCTATTGCTGTAAAACACGGGAAGGATAGACATTGTGTATTTAAAGAGAATAAAAAAGTCAGAAATTTATTTTTTATCAGTTTTGCAGAAATTAATAAAATTATTAAAAAATTATTTATTTATTGCTTGTAGGACATGACAGGACTAGAATTATTGAAATGTAAATTTGTAGGATGCTTTTCTGAAAAAATGTTTGTTTTCAATTTAATAGATATTTGTATTTTTAAAAATAAATACTTGTTGATTCCGCTTTGATTTCAGTACTTTCTATTGCAGAACTTTTTCTGGAGTTTAAGAAATATATGTAAATGTTTAATTAATCACAAATTTACGGTAATATATACAAAATACTTGTCGATTATACCGCTTTGATTTCAGTACTTTCAATTGCAGAAACTGTATATATATATATATATATATATATATATATATACACATAATGTTAAATATAAGTTACATATAAAAAAGGTGTCAACACAAAATACTTGCGGGTTTTGACACCTTCTTGGAAGGTGTTTTTGATTTCAATATTTTCAATTGCAGAAAACTATTATGGAATATATATAAAAGGTGTGATAAAATATAAATAAGTAGAGAAAATATGGGAGTTAGATTCAAAATACTTGTCGATTCCAGTTTGATTTCAGTCCTTTCAATTGCAAAAGCTTCATATATGGAGATTTGTAATATAAAAAAAAAAATATTTAATTAAAATTTAAAGAAACAGACAAAAGCTGGAAGTAATAATTAAAGTTATTTATTAGATAAATTTTATTTATAAAAAAAAATTATTTTTAGCAAAAATGTGAAATATTGAAAAAAAATTTAAAAACCGTGATTGGAAAATACCCATACTTATGCGGATTTATGCCGTCTTGAAGGTTTTAAAAAAATGGACTAAGTAATTCTTTAACTACCGGATGTATTTTGAAAATATGTTTGGAATCCACGCATACGTGCGAATTACAAAAATTATAAATTAAACACTTTCTAAAAATAATATGTACAGATTTTTAGCTCTTTTTGGCCATTGTTACAAAATACTTGTCGATTATACCGCTTTGATTTAAGTACTTTTAATTGCAGAAACTTTATATATATAAAATGTTAAATATAAGTTACATATAAAATAGGTGTTAACACAAAATACTTGCGGGTTTTGACACCTTCTTGGAAGGTGTTTTTGATAAGTAATTTGTATTCAAATGGCAATTACATGAATGTACAACAAAATAAAAACAATTAAAAATGGTAATTTTTTGTCCAAAAATGAAAACAAAATTTGTGGCCTCCAATGACCTCCTCCCCCCATTCAGTCCCCAGACTATTTGTATGTAGCACAATTCCCATTGATTTTTTTGTTATACATGTTAAATCCAAAAAGAACGTTTGCAAATTTATTTTAAAGTTCATTGTGTTAAAATGCTGTATTTCACTCAAGTATATCTCTCTTATTTTTACTTTTCATAAAAGTCCGCATTATTACTTTATTAATTTGTGTAATTTGATAAGCATTACTTTTTCTATTTATTTATCTGCAATGTGCAATAAATTTTACTCTAATACATTCATGCATATTTAAAAAATCTAAATTTTTAATCGTTTATAAATTGTCAACTTTTATAATACCTTTATTCTGCAAATTCCATAAAGTTTTCAAAAAAATATTATGAGACATCATTAAGTATGTCAAAATTAGAATTAATAAGATTATACATTATAAAGTTACAAGTGTGCTTCATACGAGTCTTGTTTGTCAATTACTTTTAAGTATTTTGTTCATTATTTATAATTCATTATTAATAAATATATCTTTAAAGCACATGAATTAATTGGTAAAATTATGTAGAATCTTTATAAATACATAGTGAAGTGGTATAATAATTATTTTACAGAACTACTAATAAAAACTTGTATTTAAAAAAATAGCGCAAGGCAGTATACTGGGTTCTCTATGTTAGGAACTGTATTAGTTTAAAATAATAATTTATATTGTTTTATTGGTGATATAGCATATAATATTTACAAGGTAAAATGTTCCTCACAGCAAATTTGCTTTAATTTTACTTTATACTAATAATTTTTCATTTCAGAGACGTTATTTGCTTAAAATTAATATACTTTAAAAATAACCCTTTCTTATTCAGTGAATTTAATATGATACACTTATAGTTTTAATTAAGCTAAATTTATTTGTAACAAATTAAATTCTATATTATTGGGTTACTATAATAATTAATGACAACAGTACAATTTAATATTATAATTTTAGTACAACACAAGAAATTCTATTTAATTACTTAACTATATATGTTAGTTAGTGTCACTATTAAACATTTTATAGGCATGTGAAAGTTACAAAATTATTAAATGCCTTTTACACTTACCAAACAACTGACACATTGATTTTATTTAAATATTAAAAAAGGTATTCAATAAATATATGTAAAGAGAACAATAACTTATCAACATTCTTTTAAATTATTTAAGTCAGTACATATAATACTATTAAGCAATCATTTCACTTAACGTTGGAAAGAATATCATACTACATATATGTTATAGTCCATATAATTATTAAATATTATGTACTTGGCAAAGTATCGAACACATATATTGGCTTTATATAGAAAATAAAATGATTATTCAGTAATTTTAATTAGGATAGAGAACGATCAAGCATCCACTTAATTAAAATCTATTGTTTTTTAAATTATTTTGGTCAATGTGGAAAACATTGAGATATCATGAGGGATTCATTATAAAAATACAAGCATAAGTCCCTTCAAATAATATAAACTTAAAGCAAACACATCAAATTATACAAATAAAATGAATTAATAATATAATAAATATAATTAAAATAATGTAATAATATACATTTATTTTTTGTGCAATTCTTATTAATATTATACTTTAAGATTAAAAAAAGTTATACCATATCGCTTGCATGGAAATGAAAACATTGTTTTCATGGTTAGAATTTTATCAATGTTTGTCTTTCTCTCTCTCTCTCTCTCTCTCTCTCTCTCTCTCTCTCTCTCTCTCTCTCACTCTTTCTCTCGTCGAGATGTCAAGGTCGACATACTAGTATAGGATATGGGCGAATATGAAATCTTCACCTTGCAATAGTATCTGCATTGCATTACAATAAAAAATACCGAAACGGAATAATGTGAGGTATTGGAAATAATTACGTAAATTAATAATTTTAATTCATAACTTTTCACACAAAATCAGCCAGATGATTCAACTGTGACAAAAGTATTCACCTGAAACTAGCTCCCTCTCGTGGCCACGTTTGAACTTCTTCTATAAGTTTTTACTTCTGTACGCGCTCTCTCACGGGCTGGAAAGCATTGTTTCTCTTTCTATCTCATGCCTTTCCTATACTATCTCTATCTCATTTTGTTTGAAGTTGACTATATATATCAAAAGGGAGAAGACGAAAATTGAGGAAAGGAAATCAGCAAGCAATATCTTTGGCATTGATTTTCTTGATTGTGCGTAAATGAATTCGTGTAAAACTTGTTGTACAGTAAAGATTAATAAATAAGGAACGTAATGCGTGGTCAATAGCACACATACATAATGTAATAATGCAGCGGTTAGAAAAGTAAAAATCTGGGGGGCTAGTTAGCTGTATATAATGGCTCTCGCGCCTATACTTGCGTCAGGCGCTATCGCGCCTTTTGATGCCATTTAATAGTCAAAGACAAAGAGCAACCAGACCGTTACAAATTATACATGCTGATACAATGGGTCTAATCAACCCAGCTACTCATCCAAAGGGATATCGGTTCATATCAGTATTTATTGATGATTATGCTAGATTAGCGATGGCATATCCAATGAAAATTAAAAGTGAAACAGGAAACTGCTTAGAATTATTTGTTAGAAGCGCTAGAAATATCTTGGGCTCGGATGAAAAAGTATGTTATCTTAGGTGCGATCATGGAACAGAATTTACCGGTGGATATACGCTAGAAATATTAAATAAATTAGGAACTGAACTGCAATTAGCCCCTCCGGATACACCTGAACATAATGGTGCTGCGGAAAGATTCAACCAGACGATTCAAAAGAAAGTTAGAACTTTAATTTACGATACGCGATTGCCCGAAAATATGTGGGATCTTGCTTTAGGCAGGGCGGTATACGTGTATAATAGAACGCCGCACAAATCGAACAATATGGAAATACCACTAGAAAAATTCTGCCCCAATTACAAGATAGATGTAGAAAGATTTAAAAGATTTGGTTCAATAGCTTATATGAAAATACAAAGAAAGGTTGGAACGAAGTTCGATCAGCTAGGAAAACGAGTAGTTATGATAGGATATACTAATACGGGATATTTACTTTTGAAACCAGAAGAAGGTAAATTCTATGAAAGTAGAGATGTTAGATTTTGTGAAAAACTGGTATTCGGAGATAAGTACAACAAAGCTAGTATCAAAGACTGGGCTAAATCGGCAGAGGAAATAAATAAAGAAAGTTGGTTTTTAGAATTTGAAAAGGAAAAAGAAATTTTAGAAACGGAGGGAGTAAAACGCAAAAGAGGTCGTCCTAGGAAAATTGTCGAAACTATAAATCTAGAAGGAGAGTTAGAAACGGTTAAAGCAACCGAAACAACGCAACCGATAGAATCAAATATCAATATGTTAGAATTAGAAAATTGTCAATCTCTATTAGCTATCATAAGAAAAGAGCCAACTTCGTATAAAGAAGCTATGTCGGCAAACGATAAGTTAGAATGGAAAAGAGCAATTGATAGTGAGCTAGAATCGATGAAAAATAATAATGTTTGGACTTTAGTGGATCGACCAAATTATTCGATAGATGGAAGCAAAGCAAATATAATTGACTCTAAATGGGTTCTAAAAAGGAAAATGCTAGCAGGGAATGAATGTAAATATAAAGCTAGATTAGTTATTCGCGGATTCAAGGATAAGAATAATTATGATCTAAACGAGACATATGCACCTGTTTCGCGATTGCAGATTATTAGATCAGCCTTTGCAATTATTAATAAGCTAGATTTAAACGTTTGTCAGCTAGATGTAAAGACAGCATTTTTAAATGGGACAATTGATAATGAAATTTACATGGAGATACGCAACATGATTCGCAAGCTTGCAATTCATCGAACACAGTAAGATTATAATAAACTAATACAATAATGTCATGAATTATTTATTTACATTTAATTTGAAATCGATTATAATTACAGGTTGAAGAGAAAGTGGTGTTAAAAGAAGTAAAAAAGTTAGGAAGAAAAAACAAAGCTTCAAAAAGGAAAATTTCTGAAAGTCATTTAATGAAAGAAAACTGTGACAAAAAGAAGATTCCGAAATCTATAAAAAAAATTGCCCAAAATGTGAATAGCGATTCGACGATCTCAAAATCTAGGCGAAATGCTAAAAAAAAATTAGATGCCAATTTTGAGTACTACAACTAAACTACACATTCCAAACAAAAGTCTACAAATGTGCGTAAATTTATTTTATGTATAGTTCATGGAACGGAATCTGTAGTATTGGTAAAAATTACTTAACATTCTATTTTATATCCCTATTACGAAATCTCCCAAGAGATCTCACACAAGATCTCATGCCAAAATCTCACCTGATATTCCAATCCACGCGTTGCCTAAACCTCTTAAATAATAAAATATATCAATTTTCGAGTGTTGAAAATCGCTTATTAAATTATGCTACACCACCGATAAGCTCAAAAGTGTAAGTATCAAAGCATTTAAAAACTTTTTCTCATTTTTAAAAATTTCTTACGTGAGACCTCACATGAGATTTCAGATAAAAAATTTTTTAAAATTGAAAAATGTTTTAAATTCTTTCAAACTTACGTTTTTTAGGTCATCTAGGGCGTGGCATAACTTAATCGGCGACTTCCGAAATACTCCCGAATACTCAAAAATAGAGATTTTATTACTTAAGAGGCTTGAATAGCGCGCGGACCAGAATATAAAATGAGATTTTGGCATGAAATCTCACGTGAAATTTGTAACAGCGATTCCTAAGTTTAAAAAGGTTTTTCAAAAAATTATTAAATTTTATAATGGGCCTGGTGTTTTTCACGGTTAATAAAAGCAGTATTTATTTGCTATGTAGCAAAATGTATGTATAATGTTATAAAAAATATATAATGTATAAATAGTGTTATAAAAAATGTTTAATGTATAAATAGTGTTATAAAAAAGTGTTTATCTTACAATACTTTATATTTACGATACAAAATAATTATTTGCACGAATAACGATGCACTATTTAATTCAACAGAAAATGCTTTAGGTACTGCGTATCGATTATTTTGTAAATAATAATGTCAAATGCCTCTAATAAAATGTTTTAGCTTTATTACTTATGTACACATTATTTATAAGTTAAGTACATCTTCCATATTCGTATATTTTTGTATTTTTTCGCATAATTCTGTACAATTCCTTATACTTCTTTATATTTTCGTGCGTTTTGGCATCTTTCTTTGATGAACAGTAAATACGATTTTAGCATGTTCTATTGTTCTATGATGTAAGAAAGTGTGTATTCCATTTCGTATACGTTAATACTTAAAATACAATTTTTTAAATTTTCTTACACTTTTTACTTTCGTCTATTATAGTAAACTTTTTAAATTGGTGAAAATCTATGTTCACAATTTTTGTTAAGTCAACAAAATTATACGAAATAGAAATAAAATGTAAGAAAATGTAAGAAAATATCCATATTTTTTAAATTCTTCAATAATTATCTAAATGCAAATTTACATTTCCAAGTGAATTGAAAATTAAAATCGATTTTACTCAATGTGGGACACGTTACTTTTTAAAATAAATTATACCAATCGAAAGAGGACGTTTTAAGCTTCAAACCCGCAAAAATTCAAGTTGGAGAAATAGAAAGCACAAAAACAATTAAGTATGAAAAACCGCGCGGGACTACGCGGAGCGCTCGAATCACGCGTTTTGCTCGTTGTGCCCGGCCGCCGCTTTTAAGCGAGCTTTTGAGCGAGCTTTTGAGCGAGTTAAACGGATCACCTTTTACGTGAAAAAGGCTCCGCAAGCGTCGGGTGGCGATTCTTTCTTGAACGCTCCCATATACAGTACAAAAATATTTATTATTGTGAAAAAGTGCACGAAAATGTACAAAATTGTACGAAGTTGTGACAAGTGCTCGAATCTAATAATAGAAATCTAATAATAATACTATAAGAATAGTAAACATTTTGGTTAGAAGGTGAAAAAATTAGTTTGTGTAAAATAGAAGAAAACGAAATAAATTTAGTTGACGAAAAACCTATATATGTGAAACAATTTCCATTACCTTATTAATTAAAAGAAATCGCAGTTGAAGAAACGAAAAAATTAATTAATAATAATCTTATAAGAAATTCGAAAAGCGCATTTAATGCACCAACTTGGTTAGTAGACAAAAAGACTGTAGCTAGTAATGGTAAAAAGAAATGGAGGCTTGTTATTGATTATAGAAAATTAAATGCAAAAACAATTCCTGATCCTTATATGTTACCTAATATAACGGAAATTTTTGATGAAATGGGAAAAAAGAATAAGATATTTAGTTCAATTGATATGGTATCAGGATTTCATCAAATTAGAGTAAAAGAAAGGGATATTCATAAAACTGCATTTAGTATTCACCCATTAGGACGATTTGAGTTTAAAGTTTTACCTTTTGGTTTAATAAATTCACCTAGAAATTTTCATAGAGTAATGAATAGAGTTTTAGAAAATTTAATTGGCACAATTTGTTTTGTATATATGGATGATGTAATTATTTTTTCAGAAACAGTAGAAGAACATGTGAAGAGGTTAAATATAGTAGTAATGAAGTTAAAAGAAGCAGGGTTAAAAATTGAAACAAGTAAATGTAAATTCTTTAAAAAGGAAATTGAATTTTTAGGGCATATAATAAGTGAAGACGGTACAAGAACCGATGAAAAAAAAATAGCTGCTATAAAACAGTTTCCTCGACCCAAAAACCCTAAGAAAATCCTGTTATTAGTGATAAATCGCGGAATATCTATTAAATTCCTGAAAACCCCAAAAATCCAGTAATTACTGCAAATGTCCCGGAATGTCTAAAATATTCCATAAATACCCTAAAAAATGCCCTAAACAGCGCAGTAACTATGAATACCTTAAGTATTCCCGAAATTCCCAAAACATCTCGCAATCAGTAAAAATTCCGCAATACATTAAAAAATTCCGACCTTCTTCAAAAAATTCCCATAACCAGTAAATAATTCCGGTATAACTTACAAATTCCCGGCAAACCCAAAAATACCCTGTAATTAATGCAGCAACCACGAATAGCTAAAGTATATCCGACTAACCAAAGATATATAGTAATTAATGAAACACCTTGGAATACCTGAAATAGCCCGGAATAATTTAAGTATTCCCGAAAATTCCAAAAATGCCGTAATAAGTGCAAATATCCCGGAATATGTTAAATACTTCCAGAATTCATTAAAAATCCCATAATTAGTGAAAAATCTCAGAACTCCTCAAGTATTCTCGAAATACCCCCGAAATCCCGAAATACTTTAAATATTCCCGAAATTCTCTATAAATCCCGTAATTAGTGCCAATATCCCGGTACACCTTAAACATTGTCGATAAAATAAGAGATTCTGTAATTACTGCAAATATACCGGAATATATTAAAAATCCCTAACTTCCAAAAAAAATCCCGTAATCAATACAGCAACCTTAAGTATTACCTAAATTCCCAAAAAAATCTCGTAATTAGTGAAAAATTTCGAAATACCTTAAAAATTACCGAAAAACCCAACAAATACTATAAAAATTCTTGAAATCCCCAAAAAAAAATCAAGTAATTAGTGAAAATTCCCGGAATACTTTGTACAGTCCTCAAAAACTCTAGAAATTCCGTAATTAGTCAAATGTCTCGGTTGTGACAAGGCAAGTGTGCCTGTCATGGTGCAAAGCGAGCACACACACTTTTCTATCTACCTAAACCGTATACTAAATAAGCCTAGCACCGAGCACACATATCCCTAGCTACCTATATTAGAAGATAACCCCCTAAAGCCGAACAAGCTACACCCTGGAACAGAAGCAAAGCCAGCACACACAGAAGTCGAGGAAACCAGTAGCCACCAAGAGGCTACATGCAGGGCGAACAGCACTCGGAGAGCCCGGAGACATCAGCTGAGTACGAAGGCAGCATAAGAGCATGGACAGAGCATCGAGGTCCAAAGTATAAGGAAGACGGCTGTTGCAGCTGCAGCAATCAAAACAGCATATCCATAGAGCCTCAATCCTGAAGGAGCCATCCAGCAGCAACGAACTCGTACAGGGAGATCAACCTGTAAAGCATAATAATAAGTATGTTCTCAAGACTAAGGAGCAGATAGGAGTACACAAGACTGTGTACAGGAGTAGAGGTGTATAGGAGCCAGGGTTAGAGGTTATGTGAGCATAAACATTGCTCACATATACTAACTAAATAACAAGGCACCTGTCAAGTTACTCCTTACCGTATGATAGCAGCCGCGCAGTAGACCCGAGGAACAACCTCCGGAGCCGACGTCGTGAAGAGACGTCTTAGCAGCAAAGAAGCCACGAAGTAGAGAGAGACGGAGATAGCGACACGTACATGCATCCGCCGAGCAGCCACGACTCGTTAGCCACGGCAGTAAGGTTCGTCGTCCACCTGGAAACAAACTCATGGATCGATTAGCCGATAAATAATAAGGAACGAGGTTATAATTACCAAACAGCAGCCTCGTCGTCGCCAGCTCGTCGTCGTCATCGTCGTCGTCGCCGCCTCACTCGAACAGCCTAGCAGAACGCCAACAACAACACCAAGCCGCTCTCGCTGTAAAGCCGCGCTCGCACTATGCGGAGACGGTCGCGACGCATGCGCGCGGCGCTCTCGCAGGACGAAGGCAGAGAGCTCGGGTACTCGGCCGTGAGCAGACGCAACGAGGCGATATTGAGCGACATTTTCGACCGTTTCCCGTACGATATTAAGAGTCCGGAGAGTGTGCACCGGGTGCAACCGAGAGAGCGAGATTGTAGTATAAGGTTGGTGCAAAGTGCTACCCATACCCGTGTTCCTCTCCTCGTAAGGTGTGTGTGCCGCTACTCCCCTTTTCGCGTATTCGCACACGTGGCCGGCGTCGCCATTTTCGTCGATCGAGCGGATATTCGATCGAGTAATACCTATATCGCCGCGCGTGAAATTATACTGAACCAATATCGAGCCCTCACGAAGTTATACTTAATTAAGCGTGATTATTAAAAAATAGCAGCCGTTAATATATAGCCGCGAGCAATGACTGGCAACAGTGTACTTAATTTATATCATATAATAAATTCTCTGTTTATTTAATTGATATCGATTTTATCACCCGCACCCTGATCCCCAGTGCGGTGTGACACGGTATAGCTTAAAAATACCCGACAAACCCAACAAATCCCGTAATTTATGGAAAATTTCAGAATACATTATAAAATTCCGAATATCCCATAAAAATCCTATTATTAATTAAGAATCCTGAATACCTTATAAATTCATAGCTTTTATAGAATTGAAGGTCATTAATAAGCTAGAGGCCGTTTAAATAGTTAAAAATCAATTGGGACTTACTTACACGTTTTTCATGTTGAATATTGACATTTAGTTTTTGTGTCATTGACCTTGACTATAGATTCTAGAGAAAGCCAGCAACCAATGTTATATACAATGTCATATAGTAAAAGTTGATAGATGTTGATTTAAATAGCGGTAGACACAGCTGATGTTAAAAAAAATAGAAGAAACTTATTTTTTGAGGTTAGAATAACTTTTGAACAAATAGATTCCAGTATCTAAAGATTTTTTTTCTATTTTCGAAAAATATTTCTAGTGTGTACCAAAAATTTAGCGCATTTTAAAATTTTATATGTAATACACATATTGTTACGGGCCTAGCTTTAGTTAGTTTTATTTTTCTTCTCCTTCGTCTTCTTCTTTTTGTTCACTTCGTCGAGATAGCATACTAGGTTCGTATACGAGGTCAAAACCCCCCAGTACGGTTATTCATATGAAGACTTCTTAAGGGGATGTCGGAGCTATAGCCTCCATCAAAAGCCGCTCGATCTCTCGGTTTCGAATGGCGCTGTAGTCAGGTGTCGATTTCTACGATAAACGTACTTAAAACTTAAATTATAAATTTTATAGCTACATAGAGCTGTTGAAAGATACTTTCCCCCCTAGCTATAACTAAAATTAAGGTAATTGTAATATTACTCTTGGCAGTAAATGTTTATTATTTTAAAGAAATGTGAAATACGTTGCGTGTAGCATTACGGCAGATATAGATTCATTGAATATGAGACGTATTTCACATTTCTTTAAAAAAATAAACATTTGATTCCAAGAGTAATATTATAATTACCTTAAGTTTAGTCATAGCTAGGGGGGAAAGTATCTTTCAACAGCTCTATGTAGCTGTAAAATTTATAATTTATGTTTTAAGTACGTTTATCGTAGAAATCGACACCTGACTACAGCGCCATTCGAAACCGAGAGATCGAGCGGCTTTTGATGGAGGCTATAGCTCCGACATCCCCTTAAGAAAGAGTTCTTCTGTGTTTTCAACATCACGTCGCCTCACCATGGGCTAGTGGATTTGAAAGTGTTAGTGTAAGACCGTTTAGATTTCTAGTAATCGAAGAATCATCCTCGTATCGAAATTCGCTCCCTTTATATACTAAAATTGCTTCTTGTATGTTTAAAAGTTTTTTGCATATTACTTACAAACTATAGTATTTCACGACATTTAAAATTCATTTTTAAATCACAAATATTATTAACTACTTATTATATTAATAGATAAAGCGTGGTATAGCGAGACTTAAACAAACCCCCACCACGCCTCCCTCGAGGTCTGCCGAAGGGCCAGTATAGCGCGCCGCGGCTATTTTTAGACTCTTTCTCTCTCTCTCTCGCACGCACATGTGCGTGGGCTCTCTCTCTCTCTCTCATGCACTTACGTTTGAACACTCGAGCGTCCAAAGGCTGGTATAGCGTAGTAAACAAACCCCCCCTACGCCTCCCTACGGGGTCTGCCGAAGGGCCGGTATAGCGCGCGGCGTCTATTTTTAAACTCTCTCTCTCTCTCTCTCTCTCTCTCTCGCGCCTACGTTCCAGCACTCGAGCGTCTAAGGACTGGTATAGCGCGATGTACACAACGCCGATACTCCTAGTCCTCGGCAACCTCTCTCTTTCTCTCTTGCGCTGTCTATGGGTTGGTATAGCTCAGCCCTCGGTTTTGGGGCTGGTATGGCGAGACGTAAACAAATCCCTACCACGCTGTCTCCGTGGTGTTCGTGCGCAGGTACGATATGCAGAGACGTATCTATTATAGACAATGCATCGGTATACCGAAATGGTCTCTCTTCTGTACAATCTGTTTCGGGTGCTTATAGTATGGTGTACCGTAATCCTTAGTTTTCGGGTAAGGTATAAAGAGACACTACAGCATATATATATATATATAGGTGGTTCTCTGTGACATCGAAGATGAAAAAAATAAATATTGCTATAACTATGGGAATATGTTTTAGAGGTATCCAGTAGTTCTCCTGAATTTTTTCAGAATTTTTCTGGACCATTATTTTAAGTTACAGAGAGTCAAATTTGACATTTTAGCACTTTTTTGCATTATATGCCCATTTTCATGAATTTTTAGCTCCCAGGGGATGCATTTTTCACTAAAAACATAAGTATGACTTTTTTTGTAGAATTTTCCGAACTTTTCATTAAAAATACTTTTAAAGACATACATGTATGCTGTCACACTCTTGTAAGCCATTTAAACCTTAAATAGTGAAAATCAGCAATTCTGCTCCGGACTCTGGTAACCTAATACTGTCTAAAAGATGTCTTTTTATAGTCAGAAACTGCCTAAAAATTTCCAGAGTGGGTCTAAATCATTAAGATCACTTATGGTCAAAATATCCGGGAAAAGTGCCCGAAATATTAATAGAAATGTATATTTGTTGCCTTATAACGATGAATCTAGTAGCATGATCATTGCAAAAAAATTTATGCACTTACCTTGGAATGGTAGAAAAGTATCTCCACTTGTTTCAGTATCCATCTAATCCCCTGTACGCTGCTAAAAATACAAATATTATTATAAAATTATAAAAAAAATTATTTAAACATTTATTATGCTGGATTTTTAGTTTTACATCCCTTACAAGAATTATAATACTAATCTGAAGGATTACTATAAAAGTATCAACATTATTATTATTATTATTCAGCAATACATTGTTTAGATTTCACAAACTTGTCACTGTCACGTTATCATATTATTCATTATAATTATATATCCGATTTATTTATATATCTTTTGTATTAAATACGTATATTCAGTTATTGTAATAATGATGTTTATATATTTATAGTAATCCTTCAGATTAGTATTATACTTCTTGTAAGGGCGTAACCGGACATTTTGCCGTATGACACTTCGCCGTCGGACCCTTCGCCGTAAACATTTCGCCGTATGAGACCTTTTGCCGTATAATATTTCGCCGTATGAGACATCTTGCCGTATAACATTTCGCCGTATGAGACATTTTGCCGTACGCGATTGGGTTATAGGGTTATAGGGTTATTGGTTGAGCAGGGGGTTTGGGGGGCGCAGCCCCCCATTACACTTTTGTTGTTACACACATACAGTATCGGTAAATTATTTGTAATTATAACTAGACTATAATAACAAACAATTTTTCAATTTCAATATATGATTTTGTTTACACTCAAAGTTAATCGCCTAAGTACTTGTGATTAATTGATTAGTTATCATTCGTTTTTCATAAGTATTTTTTCCTACTTTACGGCGAGAAGTTCCTTACGGCAAAATGTCACATACGGCAAAATTCCATACGGCGAAATGTCCCACACGGCGAAAAGTAACACGGCGATTTGTCCGACGGCGAAGTGTCCAACGGCGAACTGTCATACGGCAAAGTGTCATGGAACCCTTGTAAGGGATGTAAAACTAAAAATTCAGCATTATAAATGTTTAAAAATTAATTTTTTACATTTTTATAATAATATTTATATTTTTAGCAGCTTACAGGGGCTTAGATGGATACTGAAACAAGTGAAGATACTTTTCTACCACTCCAAGATAAGTGCACAAATTTTTTTGCAATGATCATGCTAATAGATTCATCGTTATAAGGCAACAAATATACATTTCTATTAATATTTCGGGCACTTTTCCCGGATATTTTGACCATAAGTGATCTTAATGATTTAGACCCACTCTGGAAATTTTTAGGCAGTTTCTGACTATAAAAAGACATCTTTTAGACAGTATTAGGTTACCAGAGTCCGGAGCAGAATTGCTGATTTACACTATTTAAGGTTTAAATGGCTTACAAGAGTGTGACAGCATACATTTACGTCTTTAAAAGTATTTTTTATGAAAAGTTCGGAAAATTTTACAAAAAAAGTCATACTTATGTTTTTAGTGAAAAATGCATCCCCTGGGAGCTAAAAATTCATGAAAATGGGCATATAATGCAAAAAAGTGCTAAAATGTTAACTTTGACTCTCTGTAACTTAAAATAATGGCCCAGAAAAAATCTGAAAAAATTCAGGAGAACTACTAGATACCTCTAAAACATATTTCCACAGTTATAGCAATATTTATCTTTTTCATCTTCGATGTCACAGAGAACCACCCATATATATATACACCGTTGTGCAAGCCTTAGTTTTAGAAAATAAGGAGAAACACATGTTTTATTTTCAATACATTGCACACTTTACTTTTACTGTATGTATTATTCTTAGAGTCATGCAACGATGTCTATTTTTCGACCATCCATGTCTAATTTTTTGCGCTTATACCTACGCGATTATATATACTTTTATCTCTCTCCTTCTCTTTTCTTATTGATATTATACCTACTGATTTTTATAAACTATACCACGTGCATGTAAAAATGTACAGAATAATAAAATTAGGTAATAATAATAATAGTAGAGTGTTTAATTTATAATATGTTTAAAATTTATTCATATTCTTACTTCGTTATATTATAATATTAAATATGCTCCAATTCAAAAAGGAATACTATATTTTCTATTTAATAAATATTTCTATGTTCATCTTTAATTATATTTTTTACTTGATCTTCGGTTATAAATTTGTAAAAACCTTTTTCACCATAAGGATCCCGCAAAAGTGCGCAATTATCGTAAATGGTTGTTTTTTCCTTAGCATACTGGTATCCTTTGAATCGCCAAGCTGCTGCCAAGGTATTGTCAATGATTGAATTTTGTAAAATTTCACCCATAAAAATCGATAAACTAAAAAGAAAAAAAAGGTATAATTATAATTAAGTGAACATTAGTAAATTTCCTGAAATTAATAAAAATTTTACTTACTATCCACTTAGAAATCCTTGCAATTTTGTCCTTCCTCTTTATCATTTCGATTGGTTTATAATCGTCCTTTGGTTCATTGACAATTGTAACGCTGTTAAAAAATTCTTCTTTTGTTAACGTAAATGGTTCGGTTTTTAATATTTTTTTATTTGCCGCCACAATTAGACTTCTCCATGTGAAGAATCGTCGAACGCACGTACTCGGGTTGTTTCGCGTCGTCACGCATTTATCTAACGCTTCCATGCACGTTATAATATCGTGAGTTAACTTACTCTATCTATTTTATTAAATGTTTCCGACACGTTAATTGTTTGTTTAAAAAATATTTCGCTCCTTTTTAAGCGCGAGGCCGTAGATTGATACGCGTATTTGTTTACTGTCGTCGACTTATTTTCTTTATTTGAATCCGCTTCATATATAATTTCAATGTCATTATCTTTTATTTCCTCGGACTCCTTCTCCATATATGTAATTGTAGTTTCATTATTTCGTTCACTAAATGATTGTAAAATTGAATGAATCGCCTCGCTAACTTCAATATTAGAAATTTCTTTTATGGTGTCGGGAAAGGCGTATTCCTTCAATTGTTCACGCGATTCAGGTAAATTTATCACTATTTCCTCAGAATTTAATGCGCCCAAAGAATTTGTCATTTGTGTTAAAGTGTCGGAAAAACTCGATAAGAAAAATGAAAGACCGTTTGAAATCGTAAGTTCGTCTTCTTGTAAACACGGACTATTTACTGGACTGGTACTCGGATTTTGAAAACTATCGTTTATTACATTTGTATGAAAATTTGGTTGATTAATCGTAGAAAAATCGTGAGCTATCGTTGGTATCAATTAATTTGTATTACCGTCCAACAACAGGTCTATCCAATCTATATCCATATTCGTTTCACAATTATTTATTTCACTAAAAACATCCATTGCACTTTTCTTAAACAACACAGAGCTTTTAAATAAGGGATTTAATTAATTTTTAAAAATTTAGTTATTGATAAGTCTTTCTTCTTAATAACACAATATACCAAACGTATAAACCACCGAGATGAAAGAGATACTTATTCAGACTATTGGTTAATTGTATTATTCAAACGCGTTTATTAATAATATATTTCACTAAGATATATCGATGTGAATGTTCGGACTGCACGAGTAGAACTAAAAAATCCAAAAAAAAGGAACTTCCTTTTTTCACAGAGGGTTAAGATTTTAACGATTTTAGGAAAATGTGCGTAACATAAGTAGATAAGAAATATAATAAAAAACAGATGGATCTTGTCCGTACTCGCATCTCTGCACAAAATACTTGTTATCGACCTATCTAAACAAATACGAGCGAACACATCGAAAGAGTTTATTGTTGAAGGAAAAATGCTAGTTGTGCACGTGTCCAAGAATCTGTACCTGAACCCTCAATAAAAACCAGATGGACCTCTGTAGTATCATACCTGCGTAAGAAAATTGGTTCGCATGTGTATGCATGTTCGGTAATATCGTAAATGAAGAAAGAAGAGGTGGGAAAATCGTTTAGCAGGTATTAACATGCGAAAATCGTCATTCTATTTTCCCGCGTGGTCTTAGTTGCATCGCAGCACGAGAAAAGTTTTTGTATCAAAATCTTGTCTTTTTGGAAAAATAGTTTAAAAATATTTAGCCCTGTGGAAAGAATGCTGTGTATCATTATTGTGCGAATTGTCGATTATTTACGCCAAAAGCAACCCCCTGCGAGACTTTGGCGTAGATGTGATTTGACGTGACGTCACCGCGTGAAGCGTATGGAGTGCGCGAGTTTAGTGTGGGAGTTCAATTTTGTCCTCGGCTGCTGCGGTTTCCGGGAAATTGCTCAGCTACACCGTCTTTTTTTTCGAGGAAACGAAGTGGCAGTAAGAGCAGCAGGAACTTTTATCATTTGCCTTAATATGCAAGGGTTGTACCCATTAAGACATTTAATGGCTGAGTACGAGGACAATGAAAGTAAGTGTATATACAATGTTTACTATTAATTCCTTTATCTCATTGTACGATTGCATGCACACGCGCGCGCACACACACACACACACACACACACACATACACACATACACGGTGAATTTTTAAAATGTAATAATAAATTGTATGAAATGATTTTAAAAATGAAATAATAAATTGCATGGAATGATTTTAAAAATGAAATTGTGAAATGAATAACAGCATGGAATCATTTCCCCCCCCTCTCTCTCTCTCTATGTGTGTGTGTGTGTGTGTGTTTTACTAATTGTTGTACTATTGTTTGTTTATGATTTAAACATTAATTAATAATTACGTTTTTTTTTAGTTCGGCGTAACCTAATAAATGATATTGACAGTGACGAGATTATCGTTGTGTCCTCTTCCGAAAGTGATGATGAAGTCAGTGAATGTACAAGTGGAACGTGCGAGTGCGAGTCTTGTACACGGAGTCCTGACCGTCGGTCGTCACCTCTTATACCTCTAGATGATGAACTAGTGCATGAAAATGAAATGGAAGAAGTGGATATTTTGATAAATGTAGAGGATGTCGATGAAGAAGACGACAGGGGGATGGAATCCGTACAGGTAGAAGTGAAGGTCTCGGACAACGAGATCGACGAGAACGACGACAATGGCGATGACGACGAGGATGAGGATGACACAAACGTCGAGCTCGATGATGAAACCGGACGCCCTACAGGGTTTATAGCCCGTATGATCATGAGTACCTATCCGGAACCTGTTGGCATCGTCGAGAGAGCGATAATGGCTCCAGCGCCGATAAGTGATATTAGTCAACACAATATCGAAGAGCAGAATGCTGAACGTTCGCGCGCATTATTTGACTTTTATACTCGTCAAGAAGCTGTTGACGAAGACACTGGCTTTAACACCTTCCATTTTCTCGACAGACGTATAAATGAACGTAAGTATAAATTTGAAATTACTATCTTTCTTTTTTGTATACAATGTTTTATATACAAAGTTTTTTATGTAGTTATTCGTCGGGATGAGAACGGAAGCGATAGGATTTCGCTTTGGGGTAGTCCGGCATGAAATGTTTATGCGGATAGAATCCGAAATAGCAGGCGGGCTCGAGAACTCCGGTGGATCCATACAATAGCTTCCGATGTGGATTCACCGCTGTAAACAGAGCCCGATATACAAAATCTTTTGGAACGGGTTCACGAGAGTTTTAATGGACCATCGGAACCATAAAAAGTAATTTTAATTAAAATAAAACTTATTAATTTAAAAAATTTTTTTTTTTTAAAAACTTTGTTATAAAAATAAATTTAAATATGACTACATTTTTATTTTTATTTATATACTTATTATTTGTAATATTTTCAGCTTCACGTACACTCTGCGCAAACCCTGTTCTTCGACTAGTCGACTACTCTGACTCTTCAAGCGATGGATCAGAAGTTGAAGAATCATCCCAGGACAACAGTCGAGTGAGCGTTGAGTACGAGGGTGACGTAAGTGATAGCGAATATGAATGCGAGAGTCAAGTGTGGGTTATGTTTCGGGGTGGATATAGCGCGGATGCAGAAAGCGATATTGAAAGCGAAGACGAAGCATACTCACGCGATAGGGAAATCGTGGTGGAACATAGCACAACCGTGCAGATAGGTGGTGGTACGCGTAATACTGTGGAGAAAGACTCTAGCACTGATTCTGGAGATAGTAGCACCGATACAGCTATCGAGGAGGAGACCGATAATTCTATTCAACCACCCGGTGTACGATTTATCGTATTAAGCGAAGAAAAGCGTCACATAAGAAAATTTCGTGTCGACGGACGACGGATTACGCTCCGTATAAAACACCCACCACAAGGTTTTAATTTATTCGTTTGGTTAGAGCTTGTTATGAAAGACATTCATTCATATCTTATTTCAAAAAATGGGGAAAATGATCTAATAGGAGTTTCAATTAGCAGTAATAATGTCGTTCACGGTTCTGCGGGAATGTCATTTAGAGCATTAAATAATTTTTTCCATGATGATTTGTGGAAGTTGGTAGGAAGTGTTGCCCAAAGTAACGCGAATTTTCAGGTAGACGATTCTTTTATTTTAGAAGCTACGTACGTAAATGTGCCAAGAGGTAAGGGTCGCGCTAAAAAACCTTTAACCGTTGATGTTACTGGTCAACGCTCGTTTTTATTCATCAATAATGGTGATAATTTATGTTTACCTCGTGCATTGGTCGCCGGTGAAGTTTTTATTTTAACCAAATGCGACATCACACCTAAAATAAAGAAAATGTGGACATTGATTAGAGACGGACGTAGGTCATATAAAAAAGAACAGGCTTTAGCACTTGTAATGAATGCTTCGGTTAATGTTCCTGAAAACGGTTGCGGTCTTGAAGAACTAAAAAAATTCCAAGATTATTATGCGGCGCGTGGTATAGGAATTGTCGTCTACGAAAAAAGTGATTTCGGGTCTGGAGAACCTCCTTTATTTGATGGTCGTAAAACTTTGATTAGTCATAACGAACGAGAAACAACACCGACAAAAGAAATTAATTTATTATACGCCGAGGAAATAAAACATTTCGATTTGATATTAAATTTAACAGGGGCAGCTGAAAATAGTTATTTTTGCACTTCATGCAACAAATCGTATAAATATGTTGATCAGCATGCGTGTTCAGCTATTTGTGCGTCGTGTTATGTTTCACCACCTTGTAAAAAAGAAAAGAGTAGAGTATGCAAAGAATGCTTACGAACTTTTTTTAGTGAAAACTGTTTCAAAAACCATAAAACTGATGCTACTTATAAAGTAAATAATAAAAAATTTGCGAATTAATTAAAATATGTGATGGGTGTAAAAATCTTGTACATGTACATCGGGGGAAACACGAATGTTGAGTTTCTTACTGTACAGGATGTAAAAGTAAGCATTCGTATAATGAATTATATTTCATGTCGTCATTGCGTGGTATGATTAAGGAAAATGGAAAATATTTATACGTTTTCTACGATTTTGAGACACGACAAGATACGTCATACCGCAATCATGAAACTACTCGTTTACACGTTCCAACTTTATGCGTTGCGCATCACGTTTGCATAGACTGCCTGGATAAGGATAATATTAATGATATTTGCACAACTTGCGAAACGCGCGAACATATTTTTTGGGAGAATCCGGTGAAAGAATTTACAGACTTGTATTTGCGAGAAAAGACAGTTTTTCGGAAAATTGTCTGCATTGCACATAATGCTCGTGGTTTCGACACACAAGTTATCCTGCGTGAATTAGTTGAGAATCGTAAAAATGTTTTACCCAATGTAATTTTAAACGGAAAAAATATAATATTAATTCAGAGTGGTAAAACTAGCTTTATCGATAGTTTAAACTATTTTCAAATGAAGCTCAGTGTTTTACCAAAAACATTTGGGTTACCACCAAGTTCAAAGAAGGGATTTTTTCCACATTTGTTTAACACTTTAGAAAACAAAAATTATATAGGTCCATTGCCCGATGAGTCTTTTTGTTCGCCAGACTCAATGTCGACAACCGAGCGTGAAGAGTTT
The DNA here is from genome assembly GCA_026168455.1 of Theocolax elegans. Taxonomy (NCBI): domain Eukaryota; kingdom Metazoa; phylum Arthropoda; class Insecta; order Hymenoptera; family Cerocephalidae; genus Theocolax; species Theocolax elegans. Next base: position 1,351,884 of record CM047431.1, read on the forward strand.
TACGAGTGGTAAAATGCATAAAAAGCACGAGACACTGTTTTCGATTTCAAGCGTGAAATATTAGAATATTGCCGTATGGATTTCGAAATATTAAGACGAGCATGCTTGCCGTTTAAACAAATTTTTTCAGACATCGCGGATATATGCACGTTTACAGAAGCAACTACGATTACTAGTGCGTGCTCGCTTCTGTACCGAAAACAATTTTTAAAAGAAAAGACCATAGGTATTTTGCCTCCTAACGGGTACAGACGGTGTAATACCCATTCACAAAAATTCATCGAATGGCTTCTCTACTGCGAGCGAGAAATTGGTCATGAAATCATTCACGCAGGTAGGTCGCACGAGTTTAGGTTAAAAGAGGGTATTTTGGTTGACTGGTATTTACCACCTGCAATTTCGGAACAAAAAGGAATTGTATTTGAATTTGAAGGGTGTTACACTCACGGATGCCCAATGTGTTTTTCAAAATCACGCGACAGACAAGTAGTTTACGGTAGAACGTTTGACGAAGTCTACGAAAACACACAAATTAAACTCAGAAAAATGCGTGAATTCGGGTATGAGGTACGACATATTTGGGAATGTGAGTTTGATAAATTAAAACGATCAAATCCAGAAATAGACCTTTAATTAAGATTGCACCCGTTAATTCACAAAATAACGCTCAATCCGCGCGACGCGATTTTCGGGGGTCGAACTGAAAATATTGTACCATTTTATGAAATTGCACAGGGAGAAAAGATTAAATACACGGATATTTGTTCTCTTTATCCATTTATTTGTAAGAGAGGTAAATACCCCGTAGGTCATCCACGTATTTTGATGGGTGAAGAGTGTTGCGAATTGACGGGCACCGACTTAAATGATCTAACACGCGTTGAAGGCCTCGTCAAATGTAAAATTTTACCTCCACGCAATTTGTTTCTATCCATTTTACCAGTTAAAATACAGGGTCGCCTATTATTTGCATTGTGCCGCTCTTGCTGCGAACAAATGTATGACGACGAGTGCAATCACGATTCCGTTGCGGACCGTGAGTTTTCGGGAACTTGGGTAGTTGATGAATTGGGTAAAGCTGTCGAGCTTGGTTACCGCATAACCTAGATATATACAATCTGGCAGTACGAAATTACACAATTTGACGGTGTGCAAGGAGGTCTTTTTCATGAATACGTCGATACAATGTTGAAAATCAAGCAAGAGGCCAGTGGTTTTCCTGCTGAATGTATTGACGAGGCATCAATTTTGCAATATTTGCAAGATTATGAGCGCAATGAAGGTATAAAGTTGTGACGTGTGATAAACACACGCACTAGTATTGCGTAAAATTATTTTATAAATTGTTAATATATTATATAATAATAATAAGTACGTAGTATATTAAGATAGCTTCGCGATAGACACGTGCCGTTAAACGCGAGTTCAACGACCGCGCTATAAATAGATTAGAGTCATTGACCGCCTCCCCACTACTGTGCCTACTCGCCAGTTTATTGACCCCGTCCGGAGTGGGGGACAGGCGTTATACGCATGCGCGCTCTCGTAGAATCGGGTATATGAGGCGCACCAAAACCACCAGTAGGCTGTCTGCAACTGGGTGACAGATCGGACTGGCCGTGAGCACACGACCAGCCTCTTTCTCCGACCTAGTGCAGCAACCGTGGATACGTTCGTGAGCACACGTTCGTAAACACGGTTACCGTATACCGTACCGACCGTTACCGTAACCGCATCCTACCGTAGGCACCTCGTGAGCACACGTGGTGTCTAATCCTGACCGTATCCTCGTGAGCACACGTGGATTATCCCGACCGTACCCTCGTGAGCACACGTGGGTTATCCTGACCGTATCCTCGTGAGCACACGTGGGCTATCCCGACCGTATCCTCGTGAGCACACGTGGATTATCCCGACCGTATCTTCGTGAGCACACGCAGAATATCCTGACCGTATCCTCGTGAGCACACGTGGATTATCCCGACCGTTCTTCGGCCTGACCGTATCCTCGTGAGCACACGTGGATTATCCCGACCGTATCTTCGTGAGCACACGTAGATTATCCCGACCGCACCCTCGTGAGCACACGTGGGCTATCCCGACCGTATCCTCGTGAGCACACGTGGATTATCCCGACCGTATCTTCGTGAGCACGTGTAGATTATCCTGACCGTGTCCTCGTGAGCACACGTGGATTATCCCGACCGCACCTCCGTGAACATACATACTAGCCCGAACCGTATTGCCGTGCGAGCATACACGATACCCGTTAGTTGCGTCCGTTTAGGAAACTAGTTATAAGACAGCGTTGTAAAGTTCGTAGATTGCGTAATAATTAAGTATTTTGTCTTGATTTGATTACAGACTAATTAGCTATTTCACCCGACGAAGACCAGGCGGGCTGGCGACATTTACATTATATCTTTGTTTATTTTTATATCTGTACATAGTCTTAATAATAATTAGTCTTTATTATAAATAGTGGTACTATATTTCAAATTCCTTAAAAACCCGAATCCTGGAATCTGAGCAAGGTCCGGCAAAGATTCACTCCGTTACAAAGTTGGATCGTGCTAAAATGCAGCGTAATTTAGGATTAAGAGCCATTTCTAAACTTATGTTAAACACGCAGTGGGGTGAATTCGGTCAACGATTAAATGTAAAACAGACCACAGTTGTAAAAATCCGACAAACATTTTTAGAGTTAATGACCGCGCACGATAAAGAAGTATTTAGTATCTAAAACATATTCCCACAGTTACAGCAATATTTATTTTTTTCATCTTCGATGCCACAGAGAACCACCCATATATATATATATATATTACACCTTTGGTGTAAGTTATGTCCTAAAATACGTGAAAATTAGTGATTTTATGAGGTTTATGAGGCATAAGTTACACCAGCGGTCTTGGCCAATAATCTAACCCAAGCCATTCGAAAGCTCGCGAAAAATGTGAATTTTTGAGAGGTGTTAGATTAAAATCGATTATGGTGTAGTAGCCTTTTTGATATTCAATATGTCCGGGTGTTCTATTTCTCCGAGATTTTAAAATTAAGAAATGTAACCAGGGTAGATAAATTCTAAAGATTAATTTAAACAAAAGTTGTTTGTAATGTTTTTTCAAAAAAATCAACAGATTTTGAGATAAATGGCTTTAAAAATAGAAATTTTTCTAAAAAATTGAAAAATTTCCACTTTTTATGGTCAAATAACTCTTAAGCAAATTATTTTTAACACTTAAATTTTTTTTGTATTTTCTCGAAGATGTTTCCAGCCTGTTCTCAAATTTTGGAGTGATTTAAGTCACAATTAACACATATATGAAGCGTTTAACCAACGGTGGTGCAAGTATTATTTTATTATTTAAAAGAATAAAAAAGAAATGTCCATTTTATTAGTATTGCAGAAATTAATTTTGCACAAATTAATATCATTAGAATATTATTTATTTATTACTGTAAAATATGTGAGGGCCAGAAATGAAAAATAATAGTGTAAGATACTTTTCATATAAAAAAATCTGTATTCAGATTGGTAGAAATTTTTGCATGGTTCAAAATACTTGTCGATTACAGTTTGATTTCAGTGCTTTCAATTGCAGAAACTTTTTACGAAGTTTAAGTAATATATATAAAAATGTTTATATAAAATATAAATTTATGGTACGATTCAAAATACTTGTCGATTTCAGTTTGATTTCAATTCTTTCAATTGCAGAAATTTTTTATACGAAATTTTCGTAACATTTATAAAAATGTTTCATTAAAATTCAAAGAAATAGATAAAATAAGGTAGTTAGAAATTAAAATTATTTATTTATCAGATAACAATGTCAGATTGAATTGCAGAATTTATTTATCAGATAACAATTTTCAAAGTTTGATTAGAATAGCACAATACTTGCGGGTTTTGACACCTTCTTGGAAGGTGTTTTCGAATTGAATACTTTCAATTGCAGAAAAATATTATGGAATATAAGTTAGATATAGAAAAGGTGTAATAAAAATATAAATAAGTAGAGAAAATATGGGAATTAGAATCAAAGATATTTTTATCTTATACTTTAAAATTTATCAGACAGATAACAATTTTATTTATCAGATAACAATTTTCAAAGTTTGATTAGAATAACACATATACTTGCGGGTTTTGACACCTTTTTGAAAGGTGTTTTTGATTTGAGTACTTTCAATTGCAGAAAACTATTATGGAGTATAAATTACTTATAAAAAGGTGTAATTGAATTTTTTCAGATTTTTTCTGGGCCATTATTTTAAGTTACAGAGAGTCAAAGTTGACATTTTAGCACTTTTTTGCATTATATGCCCATTTTCATGAATTTTTAGCTCACAGGGGATGCATTTTTCACTAAAAACATAAGTATGACTTTTTTCGTAAAATTTTCCGAACATTTCATTAAAAATACTTTTAAAGACATAAATGTATGCTGTCACACTCTTGTAAGCCATTTAAACCTTAAATAGTGAAAATCAGCAATTCTGCTCCGGACTCTGGTAACCTAATACTGTCTAAAAGATGTCTTTTTATAGTCAGAAACTGCCTAAAAATTTCCAGAGTGGGTCTAAATCATTAAGATCACTTATTACATTTGTATAATAATATTTGTATTTCTAGCAGCTTACAGGGGATTAGATGGATACTGAAACAAGTGGAGATACTTTTCTACCATTCCAAGGTAAGTGCATAAATTTTTTTGCAATGATCATGCTACTAGATTCATCGTTATAAGGCAACAAATATACATTTCTATTAATATTTCGGGCACTTTTCCCGGATATTTTGACCATAAGTAATCTTAATGATTTAGACCCACTCTGGAAATTTTTAGGCAGTTTCTGACTATAAAAAGACATTTTTTAGACAGTATTAGGTTACCAGAGTCCGGAGCAGAATTGCTGATTTTCACTATTTAAGGTTTAAATGGCTTACAAGAGTGTGACAGCATACATTTATGTCTTTAAAAGTATTTTTAATGAAATGCTCGGAAAATTTTACGAAAAAAGTCATACTATTGTTTTTAGTGATAAATGCATCCCCTGGGAGCTAAAAATTCATGAAAATGGGCATATAATGCAAAAAAGTGCTAAAATGTCAACTTTGACTCTCTGTAACTTAAAATAATGGCCCAGAAAAAATCTGAAAAAATTCAGGAGAACTACTGGATACCTCTAAAACATATTCCCACAGTTATAGCAATATTTATTTTTTTCATCTTCGATGTCACAGAGAACCACCCATATATATGTGGTAATGAACAATTAACTTACCAAAAATAGTAAAGAGCATAAACTTAGTTGTAGTATTTAGTAAAAACCTATTAAAATTTTAGATTATTTTAAACGGATCTAAATATAACTATACCTCCTAAGATTAATTTATTTAAGTCATCGCCGATAGTTCTATATGTCATAATATTTTGTACTTTTAGAGTAATAAAACTTTCTACTTAATTAAATTAATTTTTGTAGTAGTTTTAAAAAATTATTTATAACATTTTAGTGGTATATAAATAAAAACCTGTTTCTTCCATTTCTCCCGTAATTCGTAATTTGCACCCTCTTTGAAAATTTGCGTTTTAATCCATAATTATATCCAATTATTTTTTCCTTTAGTTACGGACCCCATATATTTATTTTAATTATTATAAACAAAGGCATTCCTTAAATAACCTTTTGTTTCTAATAAATACATACTTGTTTATTTAAGATATTGTTTTATATAAATATACGTAATCTACTTACTTATATATCCATACAATTTTTAAATTTTGATTTGAATAATATTTAAATTAAATACTACTAAAATAATAATTTTCGAAAAACTTTTGAAATGTAATTCGTATTTTATATTGCCACTGTTAAAATTTGAATTTTCTTTTGCCATCACTGTTTATAATAGAATTATCTTAAAAATGCAATAATTAATGTATTTAATTTTTAATTTATTGTATATTTCACATATAGATATTTGAAAAGTGTATGTTATACTTGATTAATATTTATTTTATCTTCGAAAAATTGTGAATATTTTTAAAAACATTACATTAAATTTTAGGTCCATTTTTATTTTATGAGTTTTATCAGGAATAAGTAAACTAATACACATTCTTTCAAGTTATATTCACAACTTTTTTTTGCGCACGGAAAAAATACATATATCATCTATTCTTGAAAAAACAAATAACACGTATACACACACACGCACACGCACACGCACACGCACACACACACACACACACACACACACACACACACACACACACACACACACACACACACACACACACACACACACACACACACTCACACACACACGCACACACACACACACACACACACGCACACGCACACGCACACACACACACACACACAGACACATGCACACACGCACACGCACACACTTATATATATGACATACATATATATATCATATATATGACATATATATAACATATAAATGACATATATATATAACATATATATATATATATACTAGGGGGGCTTCGCCCCCCTGCGCGCTTCGCGCGCCAACCCCCTATTTTTAATTTCATAAAAGGATTTTCGTAATTAATTTATTTAAAATAATGTTTTAAATTGTATTATTTTTTCACTACCATGGACACCTTAAAAATTAAACAGATTCATACAACACCTTGGAGGTATTGCTATAGTTATTATAATTTATAAATAAAAGTTTACCAAAATTTAGTGTAATGAAATCAGAATAAAAATAATAAAAAAAATAGACATATTAAATGTTGACTGTAAATTTTAAACTATATGAATTCTTATAAAGCTTAAATTTATATTTTAATAATTATAAATGTTAATGAAAAATTAACTTACCAAAAATAGTAAAGTACATATACCTACTAAATTGTAGTATTTTAGTTAACAACTTATTAACATTTTGGATTATTTTAAACCGTTATAAATAGAAATTCACCTTCTAAAATTAATTTATTTAATGACGAACGATCATCGCCAAAAGTTTTATGTCATTAATATTTTGTACTTTAATAGTAATAAAACTTTCTTCTTAATTAAATTAATTTTTGTATTATTTTTAAAGAATTATTTATAAAATTTTAGCGCTATATAAATAAAAACCTGTTTCTTCCATTTCTCCCGTGATTCGTAATTTGCACTCTATTTCAAAATTTGCGTTTTAATCCATAATTATATCCAATTTATTTTTACTATGCAGAGCCCAAATATTTATTTTTATTATTATAAACAAATTCATTTCTTAAATATCCTTCTATTTCTAATAAATACATACTTGTTTATTTAAAATATTGTGTTATATAAATATAAATTATCTACACACTTATATATCCATACAATTTTGAAATATTAATTTAAAAAATATTTAAATTAAATGCTCCTAAATTAATAGTTTTTGAAAATCTATTCAAATGTAATTCGTATTTTATATTGCCACTATTAATAATATATTGCTATACTGTTTATAATAGAATTATCTTAAAAATGCAATAATTAATATATTTAATTTTTAACTTATTGTATATTTCACATATAGATATTTGGAAAAGTGTATGTTATACTTGATTAATATTTATTTAATCTTCAAACAATTTTGCATCTGTATTTAAAGCATTACATTGCATTTTAGATCCGTTATTATTATTGGGTATACGTTTAAAAATTTTATGAGTTTTATGAAGAATGAGTAGACAAATACACATTCTTTCACGTTATGTTCACAACTTTTTTTTGCGCACGGAAAAAATACGTATATTATGTATTCTTGAAAAAACAATTTTAAAATATATATATATATATATATATATATATATATTATATAAATATTACGCCGCACGCACACACACCCACATACATACATACATATGTATACATATATATGGTCTATCTCACGTCAAGTGGTACGATGAAAATTTTAAATCACTCCAAAATTTGAGAACAGGCTGGAAACATCTTCCAGAACATACAAAAAAAATTTAAGTGTTAAAAATAATTTGCTTAAGAGTTATTCGACCATGAAAAGTGGAAATTTTTCAATTTTTTAGAAAAATTTCTATTTTTAAAGCCATTTATCTCAAAATCTGTTGATTTTTGTGAAAAAACATTACAAACAACTTTTGTTTAAATTAATCTTTAGAACTTATCTACCCTGGTTACATTTCTTAATTTTAAAATCTCGAAGAGATAGAACACCCGGACATATTGAATATCCAAAAACGGCTACCACACCATAATCGATTTTAATCTAACACCTCTCAAAAGTTCACATTTTTCGCGAGCTTTCGAATAGCTTGGGTTAGCTTATTGGCCAAGACCGCTGTTGTAAGTTATGCCTCATAAACCTCATAAAATCACTAATTTTCACGCATTTTAGGACATAACTTACACCAAAGGTGTAATATATATATATAATATATATATGGGGTATTCCACGTGAAGTGGTCCGATCAAAATTTTAAAATGCACCAAATTTTGAGTACACTTTGCCAATTTTTTTGCAGAATACAGAAAAAAATTTTTAGTTACTGGAATTTATTAGCTCAAAAGTTATTATAACCTCAAAAAGTGAACTTTATCCAGGTTTTTTCAACACCAGCTGGGTTTATCGCTATTTAACTCAAAATCTATCAACTTTTACTATACAAATATTCGTTGCTAATTATGTGTAGAATTTGTCCTTCTGGGTTAGAATTTCTAATCTTAAGGTCAATGTTACATAAACTACATGTCAATATTCAACTTAAAAAAGTGTAAGTTCGCCGCAATTGATTTTTTTACCCAAAAGTCTGAAAGAAAGCTTGGAGCAATACCTTTCAAATAGTCTGTAGCTTTTTATGACCTTCAATTCCGTAAAAAGTTATGATAATTTAAAGAAAGACAAAAAATTCACAAAAATTAACATGGTATTTCCCATTTAAATTTTTAAAAAAATTTGGTTTTTGTGTGTTCAAAAAATGTGATCTTTTGAGCGGTGTTAGATCAAAATCGATTGTGGCGTGGTCGGCTTTTTTTGATATTCAATATTTCCGGGCGTTCTATCTCTTCGAGATTTTAAAATCAGGAATTGTAACCCAAGTAGATAAGTTCTAAAGATTATTTTGAACAAAAGTTGTTTATAATGTATTTTTTAAAAAATCAATAGATTTTGAGATAAATAGCTTTGAAAATAATAATTTCTCTAAAAAATTGAAAAATTTCCATTTTTCATGGTGGAGTAACTCTTAGGCAAATTATTTTTAACGCCTCAAATTTTTTTTCTATCTTTTGGAAGATATTTCCAGTCTGTTCACAAAATTTGGAGTGATTTTAAATTTTCATCGTACCACTGATGTGAAATAGCCCATATATATGGTAATGAACAATTAACTTACCAAAAATAGTAAAGTGCATATACTTAATTGTAGTATTTAGTAAAAACCTATTAAAATTTTAGATTATTTGAAACGGATTTAATAGAACTTTACCTCCTAAAATTAATTTATTTAAGTCATCGCCAAGAGTTCTACATGTCATTAATATTTTATGCTTTAAGAGTAATAAAACTTTCTTCTTAATTAAATTAATTTTTGTATTAGCTTTAAAGAATTATTTATAACATTTTAGCGGTATATAAATAAAAACCTGTTTCTTCCATTTCTCCCGTAAATCGTAATTTGCACCCGCTTTCAAAATTTGCGTTTTAATCCATAATTATATCCAATTTATTTTTCCCTTTAGTTACAGAGCCCATATATTTATTTTAATTATTATAAACAAAGGCATTCCTTAAATAACCTTTTGTTTCTAATAAATACATACTTGTTTATTTAAGATATTGTTTTATATAAATATACGTAATCTACTTACTTATATATCCATACAATTTTTAAATTTTGATTTGAATAATATTTAAATTAAATACTACTAAAATAATAAATTTCAAAAAATTTTTGAAATGTAATTCGTATTTTATATTGCCTCTGTTAAAATTTGAATTTTCTTTTGCCATTACTGTTTATAATAGAATTATCTTAAAAATGCAATAATTAATGTATTAATTTTTAATTTATTGTATATTTCACATATAGATATTTGGAAAAGTGTATGTTATACTTGATTAATATTTATTTTATCTTCGTAAAATTGTGCATATTTTTAAAAACATTACATTAAATTTTAGGTCCGATTTTATTTTATGAGTTTTATCAGGAATAAGTAAACTAATACACATTCTTTCAAGTTATATTCACAACTTTTTTTTGCGCACGGAAAAAATACATATATTATCTATTCTTGAAAAAACCAATAACACGTACACACACACACACGCACGCACGCACGCACGCACGCACGCACGCACGCACGCACGCACGCACGCACGCACGGACGCACGCACGCACGCACGCACGCACACACACACACACACACACACACTTATATATATGACATATTTATATAACACATATATATATAACATATATATAACATACATATATGACATATATATATATATAACATATATAACATATATATGACATATATATAACATATATATATGACATATATATATGACATATATATAACATATATATATAACATATATATGACATATATATATAAAACATATATATATATGTTGAATCCTGAATTCTTAGACACGGCGGCGGCGGCGGCGGCGGCGGCGGCGGCGGCGGCGGCGAAATATTTATATATTATAGAGAGATATTATATAAATATTACGCCGCACGCACACACACCCACATACATACATACATATGTATACATATATATGGTCTATCTCACGTCAAGTGGTACGATGAAAATTTTAAATCACTCCAAAATTTGAGAACAGGCTGGAAACATCTTCCAGAACATACAAAAAAAATTTAAGTGTTAAAAATAATTTGCTTAAGAGTTATTCGACCATGAAAAGTGGAAATTTTTCAATTTTTTAGAAAAATTTCTATTTTTAAAGCCATTTATCTCAAAATCTGTTGATTTTTGTGAAAAAACATTACAAACAACTTTTGTTTAAATTAATCTTTAGAACTTATCTACCCTGGTTACATTTCTTAATTTTAAAATCTCGAAGAGATAGAACACCCGGACATATTGAATATCCAAAAACGGCTACCACACCATAATCGATTTTAATCTAACACCTCTCAAAAGTTCACATTTTTCGCGAGCTTTCGAATAGCTTGGGTTAGCTTATTGGCCAAGACCGCTGTTGTAAGTTATGCCTCATAAACCTCATAAAATCACTAATTTTCACGCATTTTAGGACATAACTTACACCAAAGGTGTAATATATATATATAATATATATATGGGGTATTCCACGTGAAGTGGTCCGATCAAAATTTTAAAATGCACCAAATTTTGAGTACACTTTGCCAATTTTTTTGCAGAATACAGAAAAAAATTTTTAGTTACTGGAATTTATTAGCTCAAAAGTTATTATAACCTCAAAAAGTGAACTTTATCCAGGTTTTTTCAACACCAGCTGGGTTTATCGCTATTTAACTCAAAATCTATCAACTTTTACTATACAAATATTCGTTGCTAATTATGTGTAGAATTTGTCCTTCTGGGTTAGAATTTCTAATCTTAAGGTCAATGTTACATAAACTACATGTCAATATTCAACTTAAAAAAGTGTAAGTTCGCCGCAATTGATTTTTTTACCCAAAAGTCTGAAAGAAAGCTTGGAGCAATACCTTTCAAATAGTCTGTAGCTTTTTATGACCTTCAATTCCGTAAAAAGTTATGATAATTTAAAGAAAGACAAAAAATTCACAAAAATTAACATGGTATTTCCCATTTAAATTTTTAAAAAAATTTGGTTTTTGTGTGTTCAAAAAATGTGATCTTTTGAGCGGTGTTAGATCAAAATCGATTGTGGCGTGGTCGGCTTTTTTTGATATTCAATATTTCCGGGCGTTCTATCTCTTCGAGATTTTAAAATCAGGAATTGTAACCCAAGTAGATAAGTTCTAAAGATTATTTTGAACAAAAGTTGTTTATAATGTATTTTTAAAAAAATCAATAGATTTTGAGATAAATAGCTTTGAAAATAATAATTTCTCTAAAAAATTGAAAAATTTCCATTTTTCATGGTGGAGTAACTCTTAGGCAAATTATTTTTAACGCCTCAAATTTTTTTTCTATCTTTTGGAAGATATTTCCAGTCTGTTCACAAAATTTGGAGTGATTTTAAATTTTCATCGTACCACTGATGTGAAATAGCCCATATATATGGTAATGAACAATTAACTTACCAAAAATAGTAAAGTGCATATACTTAATTGTAGTATTTAGTAAAAACCTATTAAAATTTTAGATTATTTGAAACGGATTTAATAGAACTTTACCTCCTAAAATTAATTTATTTAAGTCATCGCCAAGAGTTCTACATGTCATTAATATTTTATGCTTTAAGAGTAATAAAACTTTCTTCTTAATTAAATTAATTTTTGTATTAGCTTTAAAGAATTATTTATAACATTTTAGCGGTATATAAATAAAAACCTGTTTCTTCCATTTCTCCCGTAAATCGTAATTTGCACCCGCTTTCAAAATTTGCGTTTTAATCCATAATTATATCCAATTTATTTTTCTCTTTAGTTACAGAGCCCATATATTTATTTTAATTATTATAAACAAAGGCATTCCTTAAATAACCTTTTGTTTCTAATAAATACATACTTGTTTATTTAAGATATTGTTTTATATAAATATACGTAATCTACTTACTTATATATCCATACAATTTTTAAATTTTGATTTGAATAATATTTAAATTAAATACTACTAAAATAATAAATTTCAAAAAATTTTTGAAATGTAATTCGTATTTTATATTGCCTCTGTTAAAATTTGAATTTTCTTTTGCCATTACTGTTTATAATAGAATTATCTTAAAAATGCAATAATTAATGTATTAATTTTTAATTTATTGTATATTTCACATATAGATATTTGGAAAAGTGTATGTTATACTTGATTAATATTTATTTTATCTTCGTAAAATTGTGCATATTTTTAAAAACATTACATTAAATTTTAGGTCCGATTTTATTTTATGAGTTTTATCAGGAATAAGTAAACTAATACACATTCTTTCAAGTTATATTCACAACTTTTTTTTGCGCACGGAAAAAATACATATATTATCTATTCTTGAAAAAACCAATAACACGTACACACACACACACGCACGCACGCACGCACGCACGCACGCACGCACGCACGCACGCACGGACGCACGCACGCACGCACGCACGCACACACACACACACACACACACACTTATATATATGACATATTTATATAACACATATATATATATAACATATATATAACATACATATATGACATATATATATATATAACATATATAACATATATATGACATATATATATAACATATATATATATGACATACATATATAACACATATATATGACATATATATATATAACATATATATGACATATATATAACATATATATATGACATATATATATGACATATATATAACATATATATATAACATATATATGACATATATATATAAAACATATATATATATGTTGAATCCTGAATTCTTAGACACGGCGGCGGCGGCGGCGGCGGCGGCGGCGGCGGCGAAATATTTATATATTATAGAGAGATATATATATATCATATATATGACATATATATATATATGTTGAATTCTGAATTCTTAGACACGGCGGCGGCGGCGGCGGCGGCGAAATATTTATATAGAGAGATATAACATATATATATATGACATATATATAAAACATATATATATATATATGTTGAATGCTGAATTCGTAGACACGGCGGCGGCGGCGGCGGCGGCGAAATATTTATATATTATAGAGATATATATATATCACTTTGCGGCCACTTCTCAAACAACTTGCTAACAGTTTTTACCTCTGTAGGCGTTCTCTCACGGGATGGAAAAAATTTCGTCTCTTTCTATCTTTCGCATCTCCTATGACGCTATCTCTTTTTGTTGCCATCGAATGAAAAAGAAAGTGGAAATAGCAAAAATTCGAGAATCGGAATTCAGCAAGCAACTTTAATAACATCGAATTTCTCCACTATGCACTTATGAATTCAAACCGGATTTATTGTAAAGTGAAAACTTATATAAAAAATAGATGTGAGATTTGTAATTGCATAAATAGATAGTATAATTTTAAATGTACGAAAATATAAAAAATCTGAGGGGTTAGTTAGCTGTATAATAGGGCTTACGCGCCTGCATACTTGCGTGCAGGCGCTATCGCGCCTTTTGATTATACCCATAAACGACCAGATTATGTATGGAAATTGGTGATACGTAGAAGAGGCTGTTGAAACGTCGCCGAATACAAATGTTGTTATAGCCGCTTATACAACAGCTCAAGCGCGTTTAGAATTGTATAAATATATGGAACGACTCGGAGAAAGACTGTTGTATTGTGATACAGATTGATGTATATTTGTGAGAAAAAATGAAAGCGATCCGTGTGAATACGAAACCCCATTAAATCATCTATTGGGTGGGATGACCGATGAGTTGGCGGGGTACGGCAAAGGTACGTACAGACCATGATTGCCGTCGCTCCAAAATTTTATGCTTACAAAGCGATTACACCATCGGGTGAGACTGTACAGTGCTGTAAAGTAAAGAGGGTATCGCTGAATTTTAAGAATTTACAAAGTATTAATTTTGAAAGCATTAAGAATATGCTCGATACGACATTTGATAATAGAAGGGAAAGGTGTGAAAATAACCCTGATTTAAATGTAAATACCAATCAAAATTCAATAACAGTTAATTTTCATTCCATTCAAAGATCAGCAGTGCATGAAATTTTGACCTGTACCGAATCAAAAACATGCAGTGCTGTATTAAAAAAAGGCGTTATACCTCGAAACACCGATCTGTACCATACGGTTATAAATCGAGTTAAATGTAGCGTAAATATGTAAAGATGTAAAGATGTAAAGATGTAAAGATGTAAAGATGTAAAGATGTAAATATGTAAATATGTATATATGTAAATATCTTAATATGTATACTTTTATTGAATAAAAAAATCGTAAAAATATATTTATCCTGTTTTTACCACATTTTAATTTTTACCCATCCATTGTCATTTAAAGAGAGCAGCGGGAGGTTAAATCAATAATATTGATCACCGCATCAAAATCTAGCTAGACCACGGCGGGGATCAGACTAGTACATGCATCGCGTCGAAATAGCTGAATACAACGCGGTAGTCTAGCTAACACCTGTCCGCGAAGATCATGCTTTTTTGCGTTAAAATGTATTATACGGAGAACATCATTCAGTTTTGAGAATGGACACGCGGTGGAAACATCCATTTACATGCATATGTGCCGGCCCTACGATGGCCGGTAAATCAGTTTTCGTGAAACGATTTCTTAAACATCTACCACAAATGTGTGACGTTCGGATTGATCAAATTCTTTTTACTACGGTGAATGGCAAGACTCGTATCGCACTGCCTTTAAATCGGGCGATAATCACAAAATTGAATTCAAGGAGGGAATACCGCGACCGACCGACTACTCTTACGATAGTCAAAAAAAGAAATTATTGATTCTCGATGATTTAATGCGCGAATCGTCAAATAGTTGCGTGCTCGATTTATTTACCAAAGGATCACACCACAAAAACTTGAGTGTTATTTTTATTACTCAAAATATTTTTTACAGAGGTCAGAATCAACGCGATTTGTCGTTAAATTCAAATTATATTGTACTGTGTAAAAATCCTCGCGATCGTGCCAAAGTTTTACATCTTGCGAGACAGGTATATCTCGAGGATCCTAAATTTTTGCAAGAAGCTTACATGGATGCGTGTACACCACCATTTAGCTATTTATTGTTAGATATGAAGCAAGATACACCAGACGCGTCCCGTTTCCGTACATGTATATTTCCCAATGATCGGGCACAATATGCATACGTACCAAAAGTATTAGCTTCGACAACCATACGTTTTTTTCGATAATAATTTGATTAAAACTCTTAAAAATTTTCTCTATTAAACAGTCTTTACGTGACTATGGCCAGGGCAACATTTAACTGCGTACCAGGGACACGGTTTTCAAAAAAATCTATTGCGCTGTTGATTGCTTTACATCACGCTGATAATCGACAACGCTGTGCTCTGTTACGTACAGCTGATAAAAACCTTATAAAGTGTATTTGCGAATGTGCTTCGAATGTACTTCAAGGAGTTGTAGAACTAAAAAAAAGCGAAAAAGTTCGTTTAAAGCGACACAAAAACGTTTTGAGGAAGCTGGTTATTAGACCTTCGCGTGGGAGTGGTACAAAGAATACGTGGAAAAAAAGAAACGTGTAATAATACAAAACGGTGGTTCGTTTTTACCTCTTTTACTGGGTCCGCTTGTAAGCGTGCCATTTTCAAAAATTTTCGGTAAGTAAACATTATGGTGCGAGGTCGAAAAATGGTTTTAGTAGCGGCTGAAACACTAGATCGTATGCAAGCGGAAACGTATCCTATATCCTCTTTGCCCGTAAGTAATGATGAGTTACCTAGTAAGGTAGACGGTGTAGGAGACAATGTACCACATATCAATGGAAATTCGGTTCAGATGGTTGGGGATAATTTATCACGCTTAGATAACGAAATGTTTGAAATCTTAAAATCAAAAAAATTTGACAATGAACGTGACAAATGTAAAAATTATCTACAGGTTTTGAGACGGTATTTATTTTTTAAGGAAAACCAACGTTTTAACCGTGCTGGCGACGAGGAGGGGAATATCTGTCTGAGGGAAATATTCTGTCAAACTTGCCAGAAATTTATCGAAATAGGGCACGATTATTACTGAAGTACTGGCGCAAGAATGCACCAGATAGGTTAAAGTGGAATGCCTCTGGAAACGTTTTGTTGGATGGAAAACTCGTACCACAATCCAACATATTACAACTATTAAACTATGTTGTGAGGGAGAATAACACTAGAAAGATCAAAAAGGACAGTATGGAAAGTAATGAACCGTCAGGTCGTTTAGAAATTGCAAAATTTATTGGTGAGTCTGAAACACCGATGCATCTTATTGGAAATATAGAAATTATTAAGATCATCAAAAGATTGACTAAACCATTAAATACGGCAAAACGTCGAGCAAGTTCGACCATATGTAGTAGTAAGCGGCGTTCTATGGGGTCAGTATTTACACCACCTCAGACTAGAAACATGGTGAAGCGGAGGTGGTTAAAATTGGACATGTAAAAAATGTCGGTAGATTACGATAAACAATATTACGACCCATCTAACGAAGCTGGTTATGCTGGTGCTCACCGCCTTGCACTTGTGTAAGCAAAAGGTAAATCGTTATCGAAAAAACAGCGGGAACGTTTGCACGAATGGCTTAGCGATTACACTAACGGCTTAAGATTACACTACAACGTTTCCAACGTGGACGATGTTTGGGAAGCTGATTTATGCCAATTAACATCTATAAAAAAAGAGAATGATGGTTTTTGCTATTTACTAGTAGTTATCGACATTTTAAGTAAGTTTGCATGGGTCGAACCATTACGCGACAAGTCTGCAGTCACTGTAGCCAATGCCTTTGAGAAAATTTTAAAACGGTCTGAGGGTAGGAAACCGGTGCATCTCCAAACAGACAGAGGCAAGGAATTTTTAGGTACAGCACTGCAAAATGTTTTAAAAAAACATAACATTCGTTTTCGGGTGGCTCGAAATCCCGATGTGAAAGCGGCTGTAGTTGAACGGCTAAATCGCACTATCAAAGAGCGAATTTGGAGATATTTCACGCATCAAAATACGAATCGTTATATTGATGTAATACAAAAAATTGTGTACGCCTACAATAATTCTACACATTCTTAAATATCCTAAATACAGCGTCGGGGATCACGTACGCATCAGTAGGTCAAAGGCAACGTTCGTGAAAGGTTTTGAAAAAAAGTTCAGCGAAGAAATATTTATTGTAAATCGAATTGTACGACGCCAAAATATATATGTATATTTACGAATTGCGAGATTTGAACAACGAGGTGATTGACGGAATGTTTTATACCGAAGAGTTAGCACGCGTGGGATCACACCGCGTTGCCAGTGAGCAACAATTTAAGATCGGACGTGAGCTACAAAGTAAAGGTGTGGGAAAAAGAAGAAAACTATTGGTAAAGTGGGTAGGTTACCCTGAAAAATTTAATTCTTGGATTAAAGCATCTAACGTAAAATCGTTGTAAACATGGATCACCTTGAAGACTTTTATTTGGTACTACCGAGCAATAGTAGTATGTCGTCCTTTCCAGACAGTACAACTACTTGTTTTACCACGTATTTAAGTCACGAAATCCGATTAAATGGAAATTGGGAAGTTGGCCTCGCTGCAATTCACGTTCCTTGTACTATCATGCACATACAAAAATCAGAAAATTTTTATAACTTTAAATTAGGTACTGCCAAAAAACAATATTCTGATTTTGACGGCATCTGTAACTTGCGCTTTGCAGATAGCAAACTTATTAAAGGTATGGTTTTATTCACAACTGTCGGAGCAAGATCGTAAATTTTTTCCTCAAAATAGTTCTGAAACAATTTACGATAGTCTGCAAAAACGCTTATGGAGAGATACTAGAGATAGTGATACAGATTCAACAGCTCCAATCTCTGACGACGACGATAGTGCAAGTGTCGATAATTATATTCTTGATAGTGAGAAATCCCTTAAAGAAAATACAGAAAAAGAAGAAGGCAATAATGAATACAATAGAGATTGCGAGAGCTCTGGAGGGTATAGAAGCTACAACAGTCGGAGTCTACGCAGCGGATCGGATTCCACGTGCAATGCCAACCCCAACAACAATATCGTGTAATGTGGATGAACATACAAAACCAGGGACGCACTGGATAGCAATTTACGTAAGTAAAGACAAAATTGGGACGTATTTCGATAGTTATGTTTTCCCACCGTTGTCTCATCATCATTTAGAACGTCTTCGACGTAACTATGAAAGATTCGAATATAATACTAAGAAACTTCAAAGCGCTGATTCAACGTGCTGTGGTCAATACTGTATAATGTTTTTACATCATATGTGTCAAGGTGGAGATCTCAACACATTTTCTCAATTATTCACACAAAATACTATAAAAAATGATAATTTAGCTATTAATTTTTATAAAAAAATTTGTAAGAAACTGAAATATAAAAAATGTAAGAGAACGTTTGCGTTTGGTGATGAACTCTCACGTGGTTTAGGATATTGTAATCAATCATGTATTTCTAGAAAGATTATTTAACATTAATGTAGTTTTAAAATAAATAATATGGGTGATGTGTAAACAGTTGTGTTTCTTTTCTAACATTCTAATCCTTTTCCCTTTTTTTTTATTATTATATTAATGACAACCGTTATTTATTTCTTATATGCAGAAGTGCATAATTTTTATTTTTCGTGTTACATCTGATTTTCACAACCAAACAATCAGTACAACATCTGTTAATGCGCATTCAATTTTATTTTTAGAATTCTATTTTGTGTACTCCCCCACTACGTTGATGTACTACGTTACATCTGGTTAAAGTAACTAATACCCGAAAGTGGTGGGACAATCATAAATACATGAGGAGGTGATTGTAGAACAGTCAATTGAGCATAGACAGTCAATCTGTGAGTTTACCGAACGAAACAGTGTAGTATAACGTTTGTAAATTTCTAGTGTACAATTGAAAAAAATGGCTGACTGTCAATTAAGAAAACGTGAAGTATACCCGGAGTTGCCTAATCTCTTATTAGCTATAACGTATGCTCTGAATAAATCAAACACAAAGAGGGTCTGCGTAGGACTTGAGCAGAGAGGAGGATATTATCACTATGTTATTAAGTTAATTACCGCAGGACCGTCATACAAGAACCTTATGCTGAACGTAGAAAGTTGGGACAGTTTGAAACTACACTTTGATCTCATAACATCATATTTCGATAACAATTATTCTTTTTATCGAGAGTTTGGACGTCCAAGTAAGATTTTTTTCGAAAAGCACGATTTAAGCTTTACATCGTCATACGGTCATAGAACAATTATCATCAACGAGAGACCAGAGCCTAATCACGATATTATAGAAGAAAGTGATATTGAAACGCTAATTGAAAATCCATCTTGTAAGAAGAAGAAGCTTCGTCATAATCCACCAGCTATAGTAATGCAACAATCAACGTTTGATGGACTTCGAAACCAGAGCGGTTTGATAAATTTGCATCTTGGATTACTCAAAGAAATAGTTGGTAAAGTTAATAATACTGTCAATTGTACACTCGAATTTTTAAAAGATAAATTTGGGAAGGAAGAAGGTGAAAATGCTAAAAGTATTTTACAAGACTTTAAAGTGTTTAAACAGTACTATTCAACCCAGTATGCTGACATAGAAGGGTTTGTCAACGAGAAAATGGTCGAAGATGATAATGATGGGTTTAAGTATATGTATTTACCAATTGTGTTGGGTGAAATTTACGCGTTCGACTTACCCTTGATTTCAAAAGATCTACATGCTATCATGTATGAAGAATAGTATAAATACAAATCACTCGAGCAAGTCTACTCATTCTATTTCAATACTCACATCAACATGGGTCCAAATACCAGCAATCCGGAGCACAAGCCTCTACTAGATAAGCAAGAAAAAAATGATGAAAACAAATTCAAGTCTCAATGGAAAAAATACAGTGAAAAATTTCTATTAATACTTGTAGTATACCAAAAAAAGATGGTTATAAAAAAATGTAATTTTTATGAAAACTTTATACCTTAATAAATAAGTTTTTAATATTTAATCAAAAGAGAGTATTGAATTATTTACCCTTCCACTATAACCACATTACTTTTTTTCTTTGTTATATATACCTTTAACTAATTAATAAGAGAGAGTACAGGTGTACCGATGTGTTGCCTAAAAAAAAAGAGGGCTGCGCTATACCAACCCATAGATGCACGCCGGAGTAGTAGACAGCGCGAGAGAGAAAGAGAGAGGTTGCCGAGGAGTAGGAGTATCGGCGTTGTGTACATCGCGCTTTACCAGTCCTTAGACTGAGAGAGAGAGAGAGAGAGTTTAAAAATAGACGCCGCGCGCTATACCGGCCCTTCGGCAGACCTCCAGGGAGGCGTGGTGGGGGTTTGTTTACGTCTCGCTATACCACCCTTTAACTACTTATATTTCTTAAATATCTATAATTTGTAAAATTAGAATTATACAGTTCTTCATTTATTTTAATTTTTAGTTATAAAAAATTACAGAATATAATAATGATTTCTTTCTATTAATAATTTAAATTTGTATTGTTCATAAAATTAACGTTAATAATTTTTTAAACAGTATTTTAATTTTAGAATATACAATAATAGTAACTATATTAGAATTTTTAGTTTTGATAAATTTTTATAATGCACATATTTCTTTATACATTCTTGAAATTCTAAATGTTTAGTTAACATGAATAAGTAACTAAATTTGTTGATTGTTGCATATCATTCGAAGAGCTATTAAACATTCTAATTTTTTATTTTTACATAATCTAACTAATTATTAAATGTAATAAATTATTATTAAGTTTATCAAAACAAAATGTGACGTTGATTACAACTTAAATGGTTCATTCGCGAGAACATACATTTGACTTTACATAAATACACGTGTGTGTATATATTGTAACAGTTTGATTGCTCTGCGGATGTTTATTTTATTATCGCGGCTGCTCAGCGGTGCGGTTGAACTTACCGTATTTAAATAAACGCATTTTTCCCGCGTTGGAGCGGCGGTTACCTGTCCGGTCCACCAAATCTGTTAAGAGTTAGTCAGAAACCGAGGTTTGGTTTTAAATAACAACATAATACTTTAATATTGAGTAAAAAAAAACTGAGTTCATAAAACTACAAATAAGTATAAGACAATATATTATTAATTGGATATTGAACAACACTGATAGAATTATATAGGTTTATGTACACAAATTTTAAACACATTGATACTGATCAAGTCCATACAAAATTTTCCGCTTTTAGGAAAGTAAATCAATTTGTATAACAATATTATATTAAGCGAACTATAAATAAAATTTAATCCTTTTTTAATCATGAAGTATTGAAATATATTTTTTATAAACATTTTAAAATTAATAGTTTGCAATTGTTTATATTAATTTTCCGAAGTATATTTTTTCCATATTTTACTTTATCAATAAATTAAAATTATATTAAAGTGTTAAAAGAATGTATGTAAATATATATGATATATGTATAAAATACCCTTTTTGTAAGTATTGAGCAATGAAATGTTGTATATTTCCGTCTTGAATGGATAGTGGTTGATGTGCCGGTAATGATGATAACCACGACTGTTGAAATGTTCTGTGTATTTATTAGTGTTAAGTGCTTGATTCAGAGGTGAAGATGCAGGTAATAAAAAATCAAAAGTGCTGTCATCTAATTGACGTGTATGAGGCGGGGGTCTAAGTGTACCTTGAACCGGAGGTAAGAGACGTTTGTCATATCGTGTCGACAGCAATAGATTATCCAAAATCTCCTTATCGGATTTACCTTCTTCGAATCTGTAATAAAACATTTATTAAAATTTTATAGTATAGTGAGTGTATTTGGAGTTAGATAAAGTTTAAATTTCAATCGTTTAGCGTGTATCAAAATCAATTTCTCGATTGATTTTGAGAAATTCCTTACCAAAATTATAAAACGGGTGTAACTTAATCAACATTTTTGGTATGAGATTTCTCAAAAACGCAATTGTCTTTTAGTCTATATATGTATTCAGAGATTAATTGCTCGTAAACAAAGATGCGTCAAAACACAATATCGGTAAGTAGTACACCACGTACGGACTCGCGTGTTTCGTCCACTTTGCGAGCAACGACGTGTGTGACGTAGGCATCCCCTACGAAAGAGTTCCTTACGGTCAGCTAATACATCATAGGGCATGACGTCTCAGTATATTACGTAGCCACTGATCTAAGCAACCGATCGTTTGGTTGCTTAACCCATTAACGCCGAGGTGATCAGAATTTTTACTATCTTTTCAACGTGTTTATTTATTATGCTACCGGACCAAAAAAAATTTGCAATACCACTTCTCCTACGTAAAATTTAATACTCTTTCAGAATCTAAACTCAAAATTTCGATGAAACACTGAGAAAAAAATATAAGGCCGATTTAAACGTAAAAAACGCAAAAATTTTGTAAAAAAAATTTTGTTTGCATTTTTTTTTCACAATGATACCGCTAAAGTATCAACTTTATACTATGATCAGAGGTGATCATGGTACATAAACATTAACTGGAATTTTTTTCAGAAAAATTCATAGACGCGTTTTTTCAAAATGGCGGCGAAAATGAAAAAATTTTATGGAAATCTTATTCTACTCTTAGCATTACCCAGAGACAACGGCGTGGACGTGGTAGAACTTTGTCTCCTTTGGGGTGCTTTCTATCGTGAGTCCCCTTGCCTCTCACTTTAACATTATCTTCTATCAGTGCTTTTTTGCCCAACAATTATTGCATATACAGGGTGTTAAAAAACGATCGCATTTTACATATACCACGCGATAGAGCAGAAAATTGTAAGCAAAAAAGCTGAGAAAATTTTTTGGATCCGAAGCTTAGTTGTGCCAGAAATAATTGTCAGAAATTGCATAAATTAGCCAATGAGCACAAAGTGCAAGTGAGAGACCGCCGGGAGGGCCCGCTAAGTGGGGAGCCTTCGCGTCGAACAACAACTTCCCCGCCATCGCCTTGGTAACCGAAAATCAATAAACTCAACGAGGTAAATGTAAGTTCGCGAATATGTACTTTTCATATGTTTTAATAAATTTGAATGAATGACCGCTTACGATAGCATTCTGCGAAATATTCGTAAACAAGTTAAACTCTATTAAAGATGAACAAAACTTCATAAAAATATAATTAAAATTTTCATTAAAGTTGTTTCTTATCTAAGTAAGTTGATAAGGACCTTATTATGCACATTTGAAACCTAAACACGTCTGTTTGGCTTATTCACCAATGGATCGAGTATTATGCTAAAAAGAGTCATTAAAATTGTGATTTAAGCTGTTTTATAAAATAAGCTGTACTATAAAATTATTTTATATTAAATTGTATATTGTTCATTAATAAATTTACACTGTAAGAAGGCAGACGTTTTTACAAGAATTAGATCGATTGATAATTCTAAAAATTGTTTTGTTCATCTTTAATAGAGTACAAGTTGTTTACGAATATTTCGCAGAATGCTATCGTAAGCGGTCATTCATTCAAATTTATTAAAACATATGAAAAGTATATATTTGCGACCTCACATTTAACTTGTTGAGTTTATTGATTTTCGGTTACCAAAGCGATGGCGGGGCAGTTGTTGTTCGACGCGAAGGCTCCCCACTTAGCGGGCCCTCCCGGCGGTCTCTCACTTGCACTTTGTGCTCATTGGCTAATTTATGCAATTTTTGACAATTAATTCTGGCACAACTAAGCTTCGGATCCAAAAAATTTTCTCAGCTTTTTTGCTTACAATTTTCTGCTCTATCGCGTGGTATATGTAAAATGCGATCGTTTTTTAACACCATATAGATAGCATTTTTCACAATAGATCCTTGTTCTTATTGGACATTCTTTATTTGAACAATTTTTTAATTTGTCTCTGTTAGATCGTGTATGAAATGTTTTACTTGTTTCACCTATTAGAATATAATATTTAGCAATCGAAATAGTTAACTCTTTTATTCCAACTTTTTTCTTTCCATCACGTGTAGCATTGAAAATTACGTGGGCGTTTGTAATGGATGCCTGTATAAATCTTATAAAAACGACTCATGTCCATTTTTTGGAACGTATACTTATGGAAGTACATTATTGCAGTGCCCATCATGCACGTCAACACCGCCCATAAATTTGTTGTACAAGTGAAAAGCTTGCGGAAAAGATATATCAGTTTTGGATCCAGCCTCTGAACTATATCTTCTCAAAGTTGATAGTGGAGTTACACCTGCAGCAGTTGAAGCTATTGAAACGGACTTCGAATCCATAATAGTGATGAAATTTATGCCACTATTTTGATCATGTTTTACAATATAAGTACCTCGTGGAGCTTTCATTTCAAGTATATTCTTTTCTTTGACTCGATTGTCTCTGTTAGTGCCAGTGTATTTCAAACGTAATATTTGCAAGTGTAAAATCAAATCCATATTTGTAAAAAAATTATCAAAGTATAAATGAAATGCAGGTATTTTATTATAATTTATTAGCCGAAAAAAAGGTTCTAATAAATACCTAAAGCACATTTTGCTAATTTATTGCCGGTTTGGGAATTCTTACCGCATTATAGATCTAAATTCAGTAGAGAGCCGTCTGAAGTGCATAAACCCCAAAATTTTAAACCAAACCTAATTGGTTTGCCTCGAATAAACTGTTTAATACAGTTTTCGCATAAGACTTGGCCATCATTTCATCAATTCATATAGAAGTTTTCCATATTCCAAACTTTAGGAGGTTGTTTTGAAAAAGTTTCAACATCGAATAAACCCACTACCCTCTATCGTATGGATCCTTTTCTTTAGCTTTTGAATATTTGATTTTAGATTTAATTTCTTCAAACTTATCGCGAGTCATTACAGAAGAAACAATGTCATTAGATAAGAATGGATTAGATGACCAATAATCTCTCTGAGACTTTCTTTTATTGAATGAACTGAAAATAACTATACCTATAAAAGTGTCAAGATCTTGTAATTTTAAATTATAATTATTCTCTTTAGACGCATTAATTATATATTGTTTCATTTCGGTGGACAAAAAGGTTCCAAACAATTGCAAAGGCTCGCACGCCTTTATATTATTTTTTGCAGTTTCAGATAATAATATTGTTTCTTCACAAGTATTTGAATATAACTTCTCGCCATCGATCCCAATGAATTCGTGATTTTTTTCAAGTTTATCTAAGTTTTCAGAATAACTAACACAAGCTTTTTTATAATATTCGGTAGTGTGAATTCATGTTCAGAATCTGAATCAGGTATCAAATCACAATCGGAATCAAAATCATCGGGGTCTGCATTCGGAATCAATATGCTTTCGTCGGAATCACTATCCAAATAATCTGATTCATACTCTGGATGCGGTGAAGCAGAAGATTTTGAACGTTTTCGTGACATAACAAATGTATTGGAAAAGTGAAAACCAATATTTTTATTATAAGTTTTACTTATAATTCATGTACAAATTGTATAAAACATATGTGTCCATGCACAAATGAAAAGATGTACAAGTTTGTTCGTGAATTTCGTAGTGGTAGATAGAAACCAAACTTTATGTACAATTCAAGAAAAATGTTTTTCTCTAAACCCATAAACTTTACGAAAAAATTTTTAAGAACAAGAAAGTCTTAAAAATAGTCAAGAAAAACTCAAAAATTTTTGCAAAATTTTTTTGGTATTTTTAAAAAATTAGATTTATAGAAATTTTTGAAAATCAAAAAATGTCTTAAAAATTTTGAAAAAATTTGAAAGTGTTCTTTGATTAATTTTAAGACATTTTTGTTTTCAGAATTTTTTTCCTAAAGCTTGTAGTTTTTAAGAAAACGATAGATTAAGATTTCCATAAAATTTTTTCATTCTTGCCGCCATTTTGAAAAAACGCGTCGATGAATTTTTCTGAAAAAAATTCCACTTAATGTTTACGTGCCATGATCACCTCTGATCATAGGATAAAGTTGATACTTTTGCGGTATCATTGTGAAAATAAATGCAAAAAAAATTTTTGTTACAAAATTTTCACGTTTTTTATGTTTAAATCTGCCATATTTTTTTTCTCGGTGTTTAATCGAAATTTTGAGTTTAGATTCTGAAAAAGCATTAAATTTTACGTAGAAAAAGTGGTATTGCAAAATTTTGGTCCAGGAGCATAATAAATAAACACGTTGAAAAGAGAGTAAAAATTCTGATCACCTCGGCGTTAATGGGTTAACACTATGGCATCGCACGTGAATCAAAATGATTTCTGGTCGCACTGTGACATATCACTACCTAGGTGGGGAAATTGGGACAAATTAGGCCTGATCGGGGCCTTGCATTCCGTAGATCCTACACCGTTACATTATTTATTTATTGATATTTATCTATTTATTGTTCTTATATAATACTTAAATATTCTGACTTACTATGATATTACTGTACAATTATGAATAATTCATGACGGTGATATCAAGTGCGCCCAAAGACGTGTATTTTATTTCATATACAATTTATTTTCAAAATGTGTCATACAAATTTTTTGTAATGTACAATTAAACATATATATTATATATTTCAATAAGTATCTAATTCTAAATATGTAGATAATCCAACCTATTAATTTATAGATATTTAATAATATACAACTCTTGTCATAAATAATTAAATATGTTCATATTGAAAAAAAGGCAAAAGAATATTTGATAAATTTTGATTACTAAAAATTTTTATTTTCTATAATAACTACGCATACAACAAGTCATAGAGAAATATTCTAAATATATGATAGAATCACCTACTAATTTTCAGACTAATGTTTTAAAATAATAAAAAAGTAATAAAATTTTCCGTTTTTGTTTTTTATGGGGAATTGCTGTATGAATTTTACTTCCAAAATTATAGATTCTCTACCTTTTTATAAAATAAAAAAATATGTATAATTTCAACATGTGTGCTTAGCTATAATCGATATTATACATATATTTATTGTGACGTGGTGGATCTGCATGAGAACAGATCACCCGTCATTAAGGGCTCTGTAGTACCTACGCGGTCAGCGCAAGAACCGGCACTCGGCATATAGCGCGTATCGGTAGGCAGAAGACGCGGAAAAGTATAGCTAGGACCAATTGCAGGCGTAGCGCAGTGGTAGCGTGAACGCCTTCGGATCCGAAGGGGCTCAGGTTCAAGACCTGACGCCCGTTCCTTTTTTTTAATTTGTAGCAAATGAGTCTCATACAAAATATATATACATATATACTATATATTCTATATATATATATATATTCTATATATATATATATTCTATATATATATATATATTCTATATATATATATATATATATATATTCTATATATATATATATATGTATATATATAAACAACAGTATCGGTACTTATGGTGACACTACGTGTTATCTTGGTGTTTTGAGGTTATAAAACATATGTAACGACTCAGATATAAGGGGGACAATATTAATTGATAGAATAATGCATAAAAAACCAATAACCCAAATACCTAAATACCCCTCACGCGTAAAAAAGCACACTTTGACCTTATAATATTAATGAAGGATTGAAGTTATAACATCTTTCGAGGTGCCGGAGGCCGGAGGCGGGGCTCACAAAGATAATTTTCCGATTTTTTGTGTGTCGGCATAAGTACGGATACATGGTTGAATTTTCGGTGGAATTATGCTGACGTCGGCATAATTACCCCAAAGTAAGCACAATTCCCATTTCCCGTAAGAATTTGTCGGGATAAGTACCGATTGATCAATTTATACATATATATATATATATATATGGGGTATTCCACGTGAAGTGGTCCGATCAAAATTTTAAAGAACACCAAATTTTGGGTACACATTGCAAATGTTTTTCAGAATACAGAAAAAAATTTTTAGGTACTAGAATTTATTAGCTCAAAAGTTATTCTAACCTCAAAAAGTGAACTTTTTCCAGTTTTTTTCAACACTAGCTGGGTTCATCGCTATTTAACTCAAAATCTATCAACTTTTACTATACAACATTATATGTAACATTCGTTGCTAATTATGTGTAGAATTTATCCTTCTGGGTTAGAATTTCTAATCTCAAGGTCAATGTTACATAAACTACATGTCAATATTCAACTTAAAAAAAGTGTAAGTTCGCCACAATTGATTTTTTATCCAAAAGTCTAAAAGAAAGCTTGGAGCAATACCTTTCAAATGGTCTGTAGCATTTTTATGGCCTTCATTTCTGTAAAAAGTTATGATAATTTAAAGAAACACCAAATTTTTTTAAAAATTTAAATGGGTGTCACATAACCCAATAATAAAAAAAAAAACGATTTTCGATTATACGTATATATATAGATTAAATACCGTATTAAAAACATTATTTGGATTGATCTTCTTTTCTCACGCTGGAGGAAAATTATTTTCCTTCTAAATAAATAAACAAGTTAATCTGTAAAGTTTCCATATTTTCAAAATGTTATCATCAGTCCCTTTAGAGTTTAGTTAGTCACATATTTTCTTTACTGTGTGAAAACTGCAGTAGAGATAAAGAAGACGCGTAACGCTAATCTAGTTTTCTTTTACGCATCAATAGAAATTGATAACTATTAGTCTCGAAAATGTATGCTACAAGAAAAATATTTACATAATTATTCGTCATTATTTTTGACTAAATCTTTATGCGTTATTATGCACTATTATGCATAAAACATAAATATTAGTTTTTTTTTGCTTAATTCCAATAGTATTCGAATTTAATTGAAACGATGTATTAATTAAAATTTACTTGTATAAAAATTATTAGAAATAGCGCAAAAATTCAAACAATTGTAATTACTATTAAGTGTTAATATTATATAATTGTATTGATAGTTAACTCCGTAAAAGAGAAAATGTTATAAATTCATGAAGCCGCAAATAAATAGTAATAAACATTACTAATCAAATAATAAACACATGAAACCTAAGTACAAATTAATTATAAAAATATACATCTATAATACATGAAAATAGAACGAGTAGTTCCATCTAGAAGTAGAGTTCTAAAACTACATTTATCAAAAAGATAAAATCGGCGCGCGCAAGCGGGCCTAATGCCCACCTCTTGACCAATTGTAAGAGTTGCTTCTTATCAAAATCCTGGAGGTTGTGACATTGCTGTAGATAATCTTACTCTTAGCAAATTAGAGAAAGGTCCACCCACGCTCTTTCTTTATCAAAGATAATAGAAGAAGTATGGGAGGAAAACCGAGGTATTCAGTAAGATGAAAAACATCTACAGAATCAGAGTAAGAGCAGAGTTAGAAACGAGTGCAGTCAAATAAGACACTCTCAATTAAATTCAAATTTCAAGTTCTTCTAATTCTTCTATATCAAGTTTAATTTCTATTTCTTTTTCTAATTCAACCTTCTGGATTTTGGAAGAAGCAGTTCACCAGGAAACAAAAATTATAAAAGTAAGTGAATAAAAGTATTATATTTTCTATAATTTTTCTATTTTTCATTTTCTATATCTATTAAAACACATATATGTATACAATTCCTATTTCCGAGAGGTTTGGTCTCTGATTTCTTTGCAAGTCAGGGGTAACCGTCTCAATCCTTGAATTCCAAATCCTAACAAATAATTTCCAGGTAGTGCTCGAAAAATATATTCTGTCACAGAAAAAGTGAAGGAATATATTTCAATCGTATAGAGTGCACTTTGGAAATCTTAACCCTAAATAAAAATCCATCCCTAAATATATAAAATAAAAATCTATTTACTATTTCTAATTTTACTTCTGCTAAAATTTACACGTGGCCATCCCGAATTATTGGGTGAAAATCCCAGATTCAAAAAGGCCAAATTAACCAATAATTTATTATTGGTATAATTAACGTTCAGAGCTTAACTCTGGGACGTCACAAGTGGGGGCTCGTCCGGGATCTATACGTGTAAATTAGAAGAAAATCTTTTCTATTTCTATCTCTATCTCATTTAAATAATAAAAACAAGAATCGAAGGTTTAATTGCAATCACTGTTTCTATTTAAAAATCACTGTCTCTTAAAAATCAAGTGTATATATATATGTGTATGTATATATATATATATATATATATATATATATCTTTATACTATATCTGGATCTGAATAAAAAACAATTATTTGACTAAATATACTGCAACAAAAATTTATACTGTTTCTATTTTAAAATCAGAAACAAAATATTCCAAATCTAAAATATATGCTAAATCTGAGTAGAAAAATATTTGAATAAAATATTACAATAAAAATTTACACCACTGTTTCTATTTTTCAAATCAAGTATATAAAATACATATGCACTGTATCTGAATAAAAAAAAAAGATTTCAATTTTAAATAAATATTACAACAACAACAAAAATCCATATACTATATTTAAATAAAAAATTTATTTGAGTAAATGTTTAAACAAAAATTTATATAAATACTGTGAAATATATTCATTAGATTAAAAGTAGAAAAAAAAAAGAGAGAAAAATATTCTCACAGATCTTTCCCATAAATTGATTGAACTCATTTATTAACAGTGTCGGATAGCCAAATTTTTCAAGGCTATTTTTCTGGAAAAAGAAAACGCGGTCCCTCATCGAAACAGAGAAGAAGGTGGAAAAACCAGGCTATTAGAGCCAACGAAGCCGCAGCCGATTACAAATCAGTCAGAAATTTCTTAGGGAAAATTGTTCATCCAACCATTCCTACATCAACAGTGTTAGAAAAGTTAAAGTCATTACCTCTTGAATGGAGAGAAAAAATATTTAAGCTATCCCTTTGCGATGAATGTTTGAAAGGAGATTTTAGAGACAATTGTACAGCTTGTTTTTCAAAAACTAATAAAATTCCTAAAAAAATCAAAGTAATAACATTTACCAAGTGGAAAGACTGTACTTTAGATGCTAAAATAGCAATTATAAGGAAGCACACATGTAAAAATTGTTTAATCAATTCCAAATTCTTTAATAAATCCTGTCAATTGTGTATTAACCCAACAATTTATATGAATCAATAAATTTACAATAAATAAAAGTAAAAATCAACAAGTAAAATAGATTCAGCGTACTTTGGTTTTATCTCCAAGTGTAACCTTATGTATGCCATTTTTTTTACAACTTTTCTCAAGTTAACTATTTATATTTATATTATTATATCATTTTCTGTTATACAGATAAGTTCAAATAATTCAAATAAAGAATACTAAATTTAAAAACCTGTGATTTGTCAATAAAAACTTTGTATAAATAGAAAATGTTATATTTACAGAGTATCGCTTAATACATTTCAAAAATCCATAAATTACTTTTACAATCATTACAACTTATATAAATATTGACAGAAAGAATAAAAAGAGAAAGCATTTTCATCATTAATTTATAAATAATCTTACTAAAAATCCTATGCAACATTACAGCAAAGTTTTACAAAACTTCATATACGCAACCCAACACTGAAATTTTTCATCAACTTTCTAAGTTCAATTTTTCTTTTTTTTTTACATATTCAGCAAGTTTTAATTTTCAAGAAGGTCTGTAGGATCAAAACAAAGTATATTTAATATTAAAATATCTTATAAAATCATTATAAAAGAGTTTATTGAAGAAAATCCAAATTTTGGAATTGCCGCTGAAGCCAATTTTTCAAACAATATCAATTTAAGTAACTTCATACTTACCATAATAATTTTCAACTTTATTTAATCTACACAGATATTAATTTTCAGCTTTTTATATTAGAATATAAATACAACATCAATAACTTGTAAATAATCATTCTGTGTAAACTTGACTCGCTCCTCATACTTAATACAGTGAATTACAAAATTGATTAAATAAGCAACGAATAAACTTTGTATTAAATTAATATAATCCTTTTTATACTCAACGAATAGATATTTAATATTATTCTTTAAACTATACTAATGAGAGCGATCAATGCATCATTACTAAATTGAAACATTGGAAAAATAATTCAAGCAGAATTTATATCATTCTTACAGAAAAAAAAAAAATACTAATTGAGGCTTCTGAATATAATCTAATCTTCCTGAAACAAATATAAAATATCACAAAGAAATTGTTCTTAAAAGTTATTATTTATAAAAAAAGATATAAATCTATTAAAAAGTTATACGTATCTGACAGCATAATTGTATATCCAAATACTACAAAATTCATTTTTCTTTTTTAGTTAATAACAAAATTAAAATATTATAAGGTACTAATATTAAAATATCATATTAACTTTGTTTATTTACGTTAATTAGTTATTTTAGATTATAAGGTTAAGATTGAAAGTACATAGCAGTCGACATATTTTAAAGACAACATTAAGCTTA
This sequence comes from Theocolax elegans, assembly GCA_026168455.1. Classification (NCBI taxonomy): domain Eukaryota; kingdom Metazoa; phylum Arthropoda; class Insecta; order Hymenoptera; family Cerocephalidae; genus Theocolax; species Theocolax elegans. The sequence goes on from CM047431.1 coordinate 1,385,081, forward strand.
ATTCACTATACAGAGTATACGAGTATTATACGCGCGTCTAAAATATCCCAGTTTCTGTTTGCCGTTCCACACGGAGAGAAGAGACAAACCAGCGTTGTATGAACGTTTCTGCAACCGTTACCCGCCGTGAAATCGTGCTATGGTTGCGCGATATCCATGCTACTTTTGTATGATTCCATACCACGTTGGTATGATCGTCATACTATTGCTTGTTTAGCCACGCCCCCTGCGCGTTTTCACCTATGATGCCTATGGAAACTTTTGGTAGGGCGGCCATACCATCGCGGTATGACATCCTGCAACTTTGCGCTGACAGCCTAACCTACAACGCTAGTCTGTTTCTTCTCTCCGTGCATATCGTTAAGGCTAAGATTGTATGTCTTTATGACTCGAAATTTTTAGTCTATTAAATATCTATAAAAACAAACATCTTAAAAACAAATTAACTTTATTATTATTATTATTTTTTTTTTTAGTTATTATTCAATACTTTGAATAAAATTTTGTATAACAAGCCTAATCATAAATCTTTCTTACTGAATAATTTATTGAACATTTTATTTATTGCACAATCAAATTGTTTGCTCCCACTAATTTTGAATCCTATTCAAGATTATTTCGTTTGCACTTTAATAAATTTGTTGCGCTTGTTTACGCTTATGCTCAAATACAAATAAATATATCCCTAATGTTTTAAACAATCAATTATGGAAATCATAAAATAGTTTTATCAGTTTTATTTCAATCGAATTGATTATCAAATGTATTATACACCGAATTTCATTACTATCAGTGATAATAGGCTTGCCCAATTAGAGGAAAGAGTAGCAGAACTTGAAGAAGACCAGAGCGAATTTTGGAGTTCTATTGCAGCCCTACACAATATTATTAAGAGAATTAACGGAGAAAATATTATTTTGAAGAACGAAACTAACCATTTAAAAGAAAATCTTGCTAATTTAGTTAAAACTCAGTCAGTAATTTTTAAACAAATTGGTCAACAAATTCCTTTGACTAAAAAAATCAATTGAAGATTTAGAAATAGCATTTAAGAATCTTTGTATTTAAACGATTCCAGAAAAGTAAATTTTAGAATTAATCTCTTCTCGTATAGATGAATAAAGACAAAATACTCACTAGAAACCAAGCAAAGAAATTTCTTGAGGAACAAGAAAAATCTATTGTCCCTAAAGGTGTTACAATTCGAGAGAGCTCGGAAAGTAATCAAAGTAAAAATTTATCAGACGAAATTATCACAGATCGCAGTCTTAACCAAGAATCTGCCAACAATAGTGATCACTCAGAATCGAGTTCTGACTCAGAAACAAAAAGAAAGAAAAAAATCTATCCGGATCATGATAGTCTAGAATTAGAAATCTATGATACCGTAGATACAAAAACTAGTAAAACATTAAAAGAAGCTATCGATAAAGTAGTAGAACAACAAAATCCAATAATTGTTCCTAATAAGACAAAAACAAATCACTCATTAACAATGTCGACAACGCCCAATAATCAATATGTAGCCTTAAAAGACGCTCTTCAAGTGGTGCCCGAATTTTCAGGGTCAAATATACCTCTTAGTCAGTTTATTGAAGGTTGTTTAGAAGCTCTGGCAATGATTGAAGCTGAGGCTGAAGGTAATTTAACTAAACTTATCAGATCACGAATTCAAGGTGAAGCTAGACAAGCCATTACAGGTGAAATTTTTAGTAAAATTGAAGATTTAACAAAATATTTAAAATCTATATATGCACCCGCAAGAACAGTTGATCAATTGCTCGGAGAACTCGGCAATGAATATCAAAAAGACGAAGATAGTGTTATTGCTTTTGCTAACCGGTTGAAGGATATTGGCAAAAGAATTATTGAAGCAAAAAAATTAACTGGTGCAACAGTAGATAAAGCATTCCAGCAGACAACTGAAGCTAGCCTTATAAATAGTTTTAAACGTGGTCTCCGATCTGAGATTGAACAAAGATTACCAGACGCTGATAAAATGAATGATATTGTAAAAAGTGCAATAGAAATTGAAAAACATCTTGAAGCAAAAAAATCATTGAGATATGGGAATAGTACGGTAACAAATAAAGTATTACCGAAAAGAAATGTTCTGACTTGCCAAATATGTAAAGCAGAAGATCACGAGACCAATAACTGCTCCAATAACGTAAAAGAGTGCCTAATATGTAAGAGAAAAGGACATACTTCAGAACAATGTTATCGAAGAGATAAGGTGCAAAATCAAAACTCCAATCAATGTCAAATTTGCAATAAATTAGGTCACTCTGCAAAACAATGTCTACAACTGACTGATTGTCAATTGTGCGGAAAGAAAGGTCACTCTGCAAAATATTGCAGAACTCATTTAACCAATAAAATGGTCTGTCAAATTTGTGATAAAACTGGCCATTCTGCAAATGATTGTTATCGTTTAAAATCTAATAATACAAATTCACCACTAGAAACCAGATCAACTTTTACGTGTCAATTATGTAGTCGGAACGGACATACCGCTGCCACATGCAGGACTAGTCGAAATTCAAAGGATAATCCGAACATACCTACTTGTACCTATTGTAAAAATAAAGGTCATGTCATTCAAGATTGTCGGAAGAGGCAATTTAATAATAGGAATGCGGGAAACGGTCAAAGTCCCCAGAGGTCCGGCGCACCAAAGGAGACTCCAAAAGCTCAAGCGCGCCCTCTCAACACAATTCAAGCAGACGAAATATCTTTCGAACCTTTATCAATGCAGTAAACTATAGAAGTAATTATATTCCATTCATATCAATTAAATTAAAGGACAGTATTAATTCAACGACCTTTATGTTGGACAGCGGATCGGAAGCAAACATAGTGAAAATCAATATAATTCCTACAGACGCACACATAGACAGGAATCGAGTCCACGTCATGAAAGGAGTAGGTGCAGAAACCGAATTAACAATAGGAACAGCGATCTTAAAAATAGCCAATCATAGCATAGAATTCCTAGTTGTACCAAATAATTTCCAGATTCCATTTGATGGAGTTTTAGGAATGGACTTTTTCTTAAAAACCAAAAGCTCAATAGACTTTCAACAACAAGTTTTAAGTTTTAATGACATCTCTATTCCACTTTACCAAGACGAAGATTTTGATATAAATATTTATAAACAAATAACAAATTTAGAGCTTGAGGGTAGAACTATGCTTTTACCTTTCATTGAAATTTTTAATTCACCTACAGATTCAATAGAGAAATTTTTAATAGATACAGGTTCTGAAACAAATTTAATTAAGCAATCCTTATTACCAAAGAATATCGAAATAGACAAGTCAAAAAAATATTATATTAAAGGCATCGGTCCTATTATAACACCGACACTAGGAACGGTCGAAATGAAAATATTGAATGTAATGACTAAATTTCATATAGTTCCTGATGACATGGAGATAGTAAGTACAGGAATATTAGGAGCTGAATTTTTCCAAACAAATAAAATAATACTTGACTTTGATTTGAAAGTTTTAGTCCAAGAAAGTAAAATGCAACTTTTAAAATTTTTTGATAAAAAACCTTATCATTTACAACCCTTAGAATCAAGCAAATCCATTACATCATTAGAAGTAAATGTTTCAGATGAGTTTGAAAACTCTTTTACAAATGAACAAAAGATTAATCTAGAATGTGATGATTCAATTACAGATATAATGCTTGAAACAGATGAATTTAATAATTTTGATTCATTTAAGGATTTCAGTTACGGTTTTAAACACATCCAACACTTAAATTTACAAGAGGTTTGTCATGATCTTGAAATACAAGAAGAATATGAGGATATGTTATATGAATACGAAAAATATTCATATGAACAAGTTAACCTTTGTCATGTGGCTGAAAAATCAATTGAAAATTTTGTTCATCTAGACCATTTGAATGAATTAGAAAATAGTTATGTTAAAAATCTTATAGAACAAAATAAAGATGTATTCTTTTTACCAGGAGATGAATTACCTGGAACAGATAAGGTAATGCATAGAATTCCAACAACAGATGAAGAGCCAATAAATGTTAAACAATATAAATATCCACATTCATTAAAAGACGAAATAAATAGACAAGTACAAGAACTATTACAGGCTGGTATTATTCAGGAATCATCTTCACCTTATAATACGCCAGTTTGGATAGTTTCTAAAAAACCTGACTCTCAAGGACGCCCAAAATGGCGAATGGTCCTGGATTTTAGAGCCTTGAATGAAAAAACTATCGGTGATGCTTACCCGCTTCCAAATATTACTGAAATATTTGATCAAATAGGAAAAGCAACCTTTTATTCTACTTTGGACTTAGCATCCGGATTTCATCAAATAAAAATGGATCCAAGAGATGCTCACAAAACTGCATTTAGCACCCCATTTGGTCATTATGAGTTTAAACGTATGCCTTTTGGTTTAAAGAATGCACCAGCAACATTTCAGAGATTAATGGATAACCTACTGCGAGGATTACAAGGAGAAATACTCTTTGTTTACCTAGATGATATCGTTGTTTATGCTGATAATATTGAAGAACATGACAGACGAATGAATTTGCTTATAGAAAGACTCCGAGAAGCTGGACTAAAGCTACAGCCTGACAAATGTGAATTTTTGAAACGTAAAGTGAGTTACTTAGGTCATGTGTTAAGTGAGAAAGGTCTGAGTCCTGATCCGAAGAAAATTGATGCAGTTAAAAATTACCCTCGACCTACCAATGTAAAGAAAATACGACAATTCCTCGGATTCACTGGATACTACCGTAGATTTATTCGGAATTTTGCCCGTCTCGCTAAGCCACTGACAAAACTTTTGCAGAAGAATGTACCCTTTGAATGGAATGATAAAACAGAGCAGTCATTTTTAGAATTAAGGAATGCGTTATGTAATGCACCAGTGCTTCAATTTCCTAAGCTAGATCAACCATTCAATATAACTACAGATGCTTCAGGTTATGCTGTTGGTGGAGTTCTTTCACAAGGAGAAATTGGTAAAGATTTACCTATAGCATATACATCCCGAGTTTTAAGAGGCCCCGAATTAAATTATGAAGTTTATGAAAAAGAGGCTCTCGCTGTTATTCATAGTGTAAAGGCTTTCCATTCCTACGTCTATTTTAGGAAGATAACAATTATAACTGACCACCAGCCGTTAGTATGGTTTAAAAATGCTGATTTAAACACAAGAGTACAGAAATGGCGTTTCAAACTATCGGAGTATGATTATACCATCATATACAAACCTGGAAAATTGAATTTAAATGCTGACGCGCTTTCCAGAAACCCTGTAGAACCAATTGAAATAAATGTTACAACTCGAACTGGAAAAGGAAATAATGAAGTCACTGTAGAAAAACCCTTAATATCTGATTCAAGAAAAGAAAGAAAATCCGAGAAGAATCCAGATACAGATAAGACTATGGAACAAAGAATAGATCCAGAAATTCATAACATTATACCGAAGAAACGCGGGAGGCCTAAGAAAAACAACATTCCAATCATTCCAGTGGATACAAAAAGATACCCACAAAGAAACCGAAACAACATTGAGTATGCAGAAACGGAATTCAGTGAAAGTGAACTAGAAGATGCTGTTCTGTTACAATTTCCGGATTCTTCTGATGAATTACAAGAACAAATACCTTTACAAAATGAAGATAGAACAGATGATAATTCAGATGATTCAATAAGTGTCTCTTCACTGAAAGGAAACCAATCTACTAATCATAAAATTGTAGAAACAAAAGACCTCATACAATTCAGACGTGATAATATTGCTTATTTTGTCACAAATGAAGGAATTCCATGTGATGAAGGTGCTCGAAAATTGTCCGAAACAAATAAAATGGATTGCCAATTACCTTTAGGAGTAGGAGAAGTTCAAAAAATAAACAAACAAGATGGAAAGGTTAATTTTGCATTATGTATTCGTGGAAGTTATCCTGAAGCTCTAGGGAATATAAGAGACAATATACAATTAACATTATCAACTCTGAAACAATTAATGGAGCATTACAACATTAAAACTATAAGTATAGCTAAAAGCAAAGACATTGAATTTTTAGATTGGAATACCGTTTACGAAATTATCAATTATACATTTAAAAATAGTAAAATCACCGTTATTATTTGTAATGGGTCTCTTAAATATGTGCCTGAAGAAAAACGTGATGAGATCTTTAAAGAATTGCATAAATCACCAATAGGAGGTCACAGAGGAGTATCAAAAACTTATAATAGAATCAAAACCGAGTATTATTGGGAAAATATGAAGAAAGATTTACAAATCCGAATCCAACAATGTTTGGACTGTCAACTAAAAAAATTAGTACGATTAAAAACAAAACAGCCAATGATAATTACAGACACACCGGGAATTGCATTAGAAAAGATCGCATTAGATATTGTTGGGCCTATTAATCCAACAGTACGAAATAATAAGTACATCTTAACTATGCAAGATCAACTTTCAAAATTTTGTGTAGCTGTGCCACTTCAAGACACTTTGGCTACTACTATTGCAGATGCATTTGTTAAACGATTTATTTGTATATTTGGTGCGCCACGCACTATTTTGACAGATCAAGGAAAAAATTTTTTAAGCAGCCTCATGAATCGAGTAGCTAAAAGATTCAAAATAAAAAAAATAAAAACTACAGCATTTCATCCTCAGTCAAACGGATCACTTGAAAGATCACATCATTCATTAAGCGAATTCTTGAAACAGTATACAACTACTGATGAAGACTGGGATGAATGGATTGATATTGCAATGCTTAATTACAATACTTGTGTGCAGGAGAGTACTAAGCATACTCCATTTGAGATCCTATTTGGGCGCCTTGCAAGACTACCGTCATCTGATCCTCTTAGAGAAGCAGACCTATTACCAACTTATAAAGGTTATGTAATAGATTTAGTGACGCGATTAAATGGGATACAGAAAATGTCCTATGATAATTTAATCAAATCTAAATTACGATCAAAAAATTATTACGATAAAAAAATCAACCCACGAAATTTCAAAATAGGGGATTATGTATTTTTACTTTCAGGACCAAAGCCGGGTAAATTGGGTGATCATTACGCAGGACCCTACAAAATAATAGAAATCTTAGAAAACCATAACGCTAGAATAGAAATAGGTAAACGTAGTAAGGTAGTTCATACGAACAGGCTTAGAATATCGCATATAAATAAAGAAAATTCAAAGAAAAATAAAAATAAAAATGAATCTAGTATATAAGAAATGTTTATGTAAGTAACATAATATTATATGTATGTGTGTATGTATATATATGTATATATTACGAACGAATTTTTCAATATAAATATAATTCGAATAAAAAAAAATGAAACAGTGTGAATTGGATCAAGAAACAGTGAATTGTAATTTTACATATTTCTTATTTCTAATAGACCTATTCTTTTCATTTAGAATTAAGGAATTATGGATCTGAAACAGGTCCATCATTAAACAACTAATTTTCGTCATTTTTTGTTTCACAGATAACGGACGTTTACATACATATATTAAAATATCCAATTAAACATGATAATCATAATATTACTAGTAGTTTTTCTTCCGAATGCCTTGGGTCTGATAGGCTATGATTGCGGGTCACGTCAGCTGAACGTAACGACTTTATCATTGAGAGATGTTGGAGAATGTGAAATTCCTGACTACCCAATTAACGTAACTCAACAATATGTCCAACTACTTCAAATCAACGACTATTCAGAGACAACCGTTTTACAATGCAAACTCGAAGTACATCGAACAGTGTACTATTGCGGAATGCATTCTCATATTTCAATAGTTTTAAATGGCGAAAATGAATATATTTATGAAATAAGTAGACGAAGTTGCGAAGACCTACATAAGACTGGCACCGTAAAATTAGCCAATAATCATGTAATAAGTAATATTAAGGTAAACAATTCTGCTAGTTATGGAATCATATTTGCGGGATTCCTAAACGGAGAAGGAAGATGTGACGGAGCAGGTTACTCAGATCCATTTGGGACCTGGGAAAATGTTGTAGTACAAGGTACTATTAAAATTACGCTAAATGAATACGTAGCTCGTGTAAAATTATCCGAAAATAGAATTCACTTACGTTCCGGTACCACATGTTCCTTATCCGAAGGCAATTGTATAGATTTAGAAGGAGGATATACGTTTTGGAATTCCATTCCTACTGATAATTGTAATTTTCACCAATATGGTCTATTGTACGAAGGATTAGCACATAAGATGATTGATGATAACAATTTTGGACAAAAACAAATAATTTATTCCTTAATTACACAAGATATAACTTTTGCTCTAGCGGTCAAAGGAAGAGAAAATGTTTGTGGTTATTCAATTAGTAAAACTGAGCATCCCAAATTAGTAATTTTCGAAACTGCTCGAGGAGAAGGATTCGCTAGCAAAGCCAAATTATCCGTCTCGAATCTGGATATTTTTGCATATGTGAATTCTAAGTTCGTATATGTTGAAAAACATATCCGATCTCAGATGAAGCAACTCTATCGCGATGTTTTGGTTCAGAGATGTTCCTTAGAGAGGCAAACAATTAAGAACTCTCTCTCCATTGCAACTCAAGCACCAGATAATTTTGCATATGATCTTATGAAAGGCCCTGGTTATATGGCCGTAATTGCAGGTGAAGTTGTTCACATAATCAAATGCATTCCAGTCGAAGTCAAGATTGAACATGGTGAGAATTGTTATTCAGAATTACAAGTCTCCAGAAATAATAACACATATTATCTCACACCAAGAACACACATTTTAAAATCAAAAGGGACTAGAATTACTTGCAATTCATTATTACCCTCATACTACTTTGTAAGTAATTCTTGGTATAAGATATTACCAAAACCTACTGAAGCTCTAGCTCCACTCATCATTAAACCAATGACCAGGCCCACATGGAAGTATGTAAATCCTGCAGATTTAGCAACGAGTGGAATCTATACCGAAAGAGACCTGGAACAACTACGTGAAAGGATAATGTTTCCTGTCGAACGATCAGCTTTGCTGAATGACCTTGCTCGAGACATGAGAGGTAATCCCATAGCTGATAACGAAGGTAGCATATTAAAATTACTGAATGAAGACGCTGTAGAAAAAATAATAGATAACTCCTGGAATCGAATTTGGATTCGATTCATTACTTTTGGATCTGCAAGTGCAGGTATAATAGCCATATTCACACTAATTTACATATTCAAGTTGATTTGTGGTATCTTTATACGAGGATACGCTTTACACAAAGTCTACGGATGGTCAATTCACCTTCTGGGAGCTATTTGGTCATCTTTAGCTCACTTTCTCGTATTCTTGAGTAAACCACCCACTACCACAGATAATCAAAAAGATCATCCAAATGTTGTTATTGACATTGAAATGGATGAGCAGCAAGTTCAACCAACACCAAGTCCAAGACAAGGACCATCGAATCAAATAGTTGAACAAAAGGCTCCAGAGGATAAATCATTCTTCAGTCTAGGAGTAAAAAAATAAAAAAAAAGGAAGAAACAATCGATGCTATATCTGAACTTGGGTTCGATGATGCAAGATTCTTGTTTTAGCCCAGGGGAATGGTTCCTGTTCGTCAATTCTATCCTCGAGTAACCATTTTAGGGTGGGGGTGTCACATAACCCAATAATAAAAAAAAACGATTTTCGATTATACGTATATATATAGATTAAATACCGTATTAAAAACATTATTTGGATTGATCTTCTTTTCTCACGCTGGAGGAAAATTATTTTCCTTCTAAATAAATAAACAAGTTAATCTGTGAAGTTTCCATATTTTCAAAATGTTATCATCAGTCCCTTTAGAGTTTAGTTAGTCACATATTTTCTTTACTGTGTGAAAACTGCAGTAGAGATAAAGAAGACGCGTAACGCTAATCTAGTTTTCTTTTACGCATCAATAGAAATTGATAACTATTAGTCTCGAAAATGTATGCTACAAGAAAAATATTTACATAATTATTCGTCATTATTTTTGACTAAATCTTTATGCGTTATTATGCACTATTATGCATAAAACATGAATATTAGTTTTTTTTTGCTTAATTCCAATAGTATTCGAATTTAATTGAAACGATGTATTAATTAAAATTTACTTGTATAAAAATTATTAGAAATAGCGCAAAAATTCAAACAATTGTAATTACTATTAAGTGTTAATATTATATAATTGTATTGATAGTTAACTCCGTAAAAGAGAAAATGTTATAAATTCATGAAGCCGCAAATAAATAGTAATAAACATTACTAATCAAATAATAAACACATGAAACCTAAGTACAAATTAATTATAAAAATATACATCTATAATACATGAAAATAGAACGAGTAGTTCCATCTAGAAGTAGAGTTCTAAAACTACATTTATCAAAAAGATAAAATCGGCGCGCGCAAGCGGGCCTAATGCCCACCTCTTGACCAATTGTAAGAGTTGCTTCTTATCAAAATCCTGGAGGTTGTGACATTGCTGTAGATAATCTTACTCTTAGCAAATTAGAGAAAGGTCCACCCACGCTCTTTCTTTATCAAAGATAATAGAAGAAGTATGGGAGGAAAACCGAGGTATTCAGTAAGATGAAAAACATCTACAGAATCAGAGTAAGAGCAGAGTTAGAAACGAGTGCAGTCAAATAAGACACTCTCAATTAAATTCAAATTTCAAGTTCTTCTAATTCTTCTATATCAAGTTTAATTTCTATTTCTTTAAATTTCTATTTCCAATTTTTTCTATTTCGTTTTTTCAAGTTTAATTTCTATTTCTTTTTCTAATTCAACCTTCTGGATTTTGGAAGAAGCAGTTCACCAGGAAACAAAAATTATAAAAGTAAGTGAATAAAAGTATTATATTTTCTATAATTTTTCTATTTTTCATTTTCTATATCTATTAAAACACATATATGTATACAATTCCTATTTCCGAGAGGTTTGGTCTCTGATTTCTTTGCAAGTCAGGGGTAACCGTCTCAATCCTTGAATTCCAAATCCTAACAAATAATTTCCAGGTAGTGCTCGAAAAATATATTCTGTCACAGAAAAAGTGAAGGAATATATTTCAATCGTATAGAGTGCACTTTGGAAATCTTAACCCTAAATAAAAATCCATCCCTAAATATATAAAACAAAAATCTATTTACTATTTCTAATTTTACTTCTGCTAAAATTTACACGTGGCCATCCCGAATTATTGGGTGAAAATCCCAGATTCAAAAAGGCCAAATTAACCAATAATTTATTATTGGTATAATTAACGTTCAGAGCTTAACTCTGGGACGTCACATGGGAAATACCATGTTAATTTTTGTGAATTTTTTGTCTTTCTTTAAATTATCATAACTTTTTACAGAATTGAAGGCCATAAAAATGCTGCAGACCATTTGAAAGGTATTGCTCCAAGCTTTCTTTTAGACTTTTGGATAAAAAAATCAATTGTGGCGAACTTGCATTTTTTTTTAGTTGAATATTGACATGTAGTTTATGTAACATTGACCTTGAGATTAAAAATTTTAACCCAGAAGGATAAATTCTACACATAATTAGCAACGAATGTTACATATAATGTTGTATAGTAAAAGTTGATACATTTTGAGTTAAATAGCGATGAACCCAGCTGGTGTTGAAAAACTGGAAAAAGCTCACTTTTTGAGGTTAGAATAACTTTTGAGCTAATAAATTCCAGTACCTAAAAATTTTTTTCTGTATTCTGAAAAACATTTGCAATGTGTACTCAAAATTTGGTGCATTTTAAAATTTTGATCGGACCACTTCACGTGGAATACCCCATATATATATTATAACGGTAAGCGAGTTACCGATCAGGCAAGCAACGCGAAAGAGGATATACAGCGCGTCGCGCGCACGAACGCGCGAGAATCGTGCGCGCCCAGCTGAGTAACGAGATAGCGTTCGCGCGCGCATGGCAACAACATCGTGTTGACAACTGCCGAATATATTTTAGGACGGTAAAAAGTGAAGAAAGACTGGTGTGTTTCGTGTGTGGGTGTGAGGTTTTTCTCCCCACCAACCTCCACGACGGCGTGCGGAGTAGCACGGCCCAGAGAAAGGCAGAAAAAATGAAGCCAAGAGTCGGCCGCCTTCCCGACCGTTGGAGAAAGAGAGAGAGAGAGAGATAAGCACGAGGACGAGCTATCTCTCCTTTGCCCAGTCGTTTCCCGCCGAGGCGAGATATTTAGATACGCGGTAAGTGGTGCAGCACGTTTAGACCCGCGTGTCTACCTAATATTTCGTGTCCCGATTTACCTGGTACGCTCCAGGTGAGGAAGTGTTCCTCCTTTCCCCCTCTCGTGACAATTCCCGCCCGGACAGACAGGTCGGTGGTTCGCGGGAGCCACCTCACGAGAGAAGGCGCGCGTGTCGTAGGAAGCTTCTACGTCAGAGATACATACGTCACACCGTGTGACGTATACCAACAGGTTAAGCAGCCGATCATTCCCGGATCGGTTGCTCGTAACTCGTTAGTTAATAGGTTTTAACTACTTGTTTTCGCGCTGACCTCGGGGGCAGTCATCGGTACGACTCCCCGTAAATTGTTAATGTTAATTTGTTCTTAATTTATTAATATTTAATTGGTAATTTAATAAATTGACTCGGAGAGACAATCTTTCTCGGCGATTAACGAATAATATCGATTGTTGATAGTGTTTTACGGGTTACTGTCCTATCCTACGAATACCGCCCTCTCCGGTATTTATCCTAGTTAGCAATTTTGGGCATAGGGCCCAACACACGGTATCTAAGTCAAACGAGGTGTTTGACGTTGTTATCGGCATTGCACGGGAATCAAAGTGATTCCCGACCGCATCGTGGGACTGCACACTTAAGGTTGGTTAGTTGGATCAAATTGGGCCTAACCGTGGGCCTTACATTTCTCCAGTACCTACCCCGTTACAATATATATACTATATATATTCTATATATATATATTGTAACAGGGTCGGTTTATACGTCAGGTAAAAATACTTTTCGGGACGACCGGAGCTAGCATCAAGCTCCGAGTGACGTTATTGGCCCTGTATACAATGTATGCACTTACCTAGTATACACTTATCGAATCTCGTGCTTGGCTCCGCAGATACGTGTCGTGCAAAGCAATACACGACACCCGCGGGGCATGGCGGTATTCGCCTTCGGGGATAGTGAGAGATCGCAGGTTAACTAAATATTACTCGAAATTAGGGATAATGAGTTAATTTATTATATAAAATGCAAAGGTGAAAGATACTACAATAAGACAAACCAAGACAAGGTCAAACCTTGGCTCAAAACAAATAAAACTATTCGCGTAATCTATAAAAATTGTGACGTTGCACTTTTGATTCTTAACGAGTCGTTCCCGTAGTGCAACATGTCACTGTGGCTTACAACAAATAAATAATAATAACTAATTAATAATTATTATCCGGTAATGATTTTAATTAATTGGGCGCCAGTTACCGGTAAAACTAACATCAAACCTATTCAGGGTCGCGGGCTCCACGTTGCCATCACGGGAAACATGGCGGAACCACGTTGTAGGAATTTGGATAATTTACTCGGTTTATAAAATCAATCTCTTCATTTCAGCATAACAATTATCATCACTTTAATTATCATTAATTAAATATACAATAATTACAAACGCTTTCAGAAATCCCGCTGATTTATCGATCAATATTTTACATACGCGTAATTCAGTAAATCGTCGCGAAACGCTAAAGAAAATATAATAATAAATTCGGGTTTGATTGACCGCTACCGCTAATCCTCGTACCGTGTACTAAATCGGTTAAATTATCAATTTTCGCGCGGCTATTCTACTTTACAATATTCACGGAACGTCCTTTTACCACACTCTCATACCTTACAATACGCAGTACTTCCTCACTCACCGCAAGTCAAAAACTCTCCTCTTTACGAATGAATTATCTCTTTCCTGACTCGATATCTAACACTTGAATTTCGGGTGTCTCTCGCTCCGACTGACCGTCTGATAACTTCTCAATCAACTCAATATTACAATCTCCTTTCCAATCTCAAGGGATCTCAAAATGGCTACTTATTCGCTATGTTTCTCACAACACGTCTGTACTTTACGGCGGTTGGGGAAGGAGACTCGTCCTTCTTCTCCAATTCATATTATCCGCTACCGATAGTGGAGCTAGTTGTTCTTCCTTTCCGCTATCCTATCCGCCAGATCGGTGGTAGTACACGTACCGATAATCGTCGGTAACGCCACCTATTTTCCTTCCAATTCCGCTAGTGTACGTTCGCCATTTTATTTTATCCGCTATCCATACGTATTCGCCAACGCCTCCACCAATGCACCGGGACAGCTGTCTATCTCCTTTCCTCATACACGGGTACGCGTGAATATCGGATAGTTCGTAGTTGTTCCCCCTCTGGCGCACCGCTCTCACCTATACTCGACGTGCGCGTGCAGTGTGCGCGCCGTCACTCTCTTACTCGACGCACGTGGTCAACATCTCTCTATCTCTCTCGGTTTCGCGCGCGCATGCGGTGATCGGTGCCGTCGGCAGTTTGCCGATATTCTCACGGTGTCGCCACGGGACGGTGTATCCAATAGATATGCACGGGCTACCACGATGTCGTCAGCTGCTTCGCTCGTACCTTGATATCGTACACCGTCTGTCCCGTGCTACGTATTGTTATCAACCGCCAATCCTTTCCTTGTACCTATCATCCTCAACAAACCGAAATATTCCTTTTTATCACTCTCGCATAAACTCTCATTCACGATTTCCCGGTAATGAGAGTGGCTCGGGCCGATGTATACAAACTACCGCAGTCCTAACCTCACCTGTCACTTCTCTACATCCATCTCTCTCACACCATCTCATCCCTATTACTACACAAATACTTATTTCCTTAATTAATTAAGTGAGGCTTGCCTCACAAAATATAAAATATACGGTAGCGTATGTGTGTGTGTTCGCCCGCCGCAATATACGTATCGAGACACGCGGTCTCGATCTACTCGGAACGAGGTTAGGTTTGCCAGGTATGGATTACCTGGAGTCGCTGTAAATATCGCCGAGTTGCGATCGCGCCGGAGTGTGAAGCACTCCGGTTTGCCGTATACGTGGTTTACTGAGCGAGAGAGAGTGTCGCGACGAGAGCGGCTAACCTCTCGTATGGTTTGCGCGTCGGGATACCGCGCGTATCCCGTCGCCGATCTTCGCTCGCGTCTTGGCGATAATAAACGGCGCTGCCTGGCCAGGACTTACTTCCGTCGTCCTCTCGGGTACACATTCTCTCTCTCTCTCTCTCGCTCTCTCTCTCTCTCTTTCGCTTTCTTCGCTCGAGAGTTGGCACGTTACGGAGCCTTTTTACCGCTATCGGTACGATTTTCGTCTCGCGTGGATCGTTTACCGTTACACCCCCCTTCCAGACGCAAGGTATATTCCTATATACCATGCTCTAAATTCACTTAGACGCGTGGGGATGTGGTTCAGGTTCAGGTTAGGGAATTAAAACTCTACATTAGATTTCTCTAGCCTTTTTATGTACAAAAAAAATAAAAAATTTAAAAATATATATATATTTATTACACTTTTGTACACGGGTGTAGCCAGGAGTTTCTCTCCTGGCGCACAGTGGCGTAAAATGATATATTCTTTTCAAATTACTCTGCAACGGTCAATTTTAAAGCAAATGGAACAAATTTTTTTTAAATCTTCGTTTTTAATTTCTATATCGATCCCTTTGATCCATTTTTTCAAATCTCCAGGGATCTCCGGCTATTGTTGCCGGTTATGGTGGTTTTGGTGGTTGAGGCACGTGCGTGGGTTTCGTACCCCCGGCCAATCGCACACAAAGCAGCGGCGGGGTTTGCCCTGCCCCGGTGGAGCCGGAGTCCCTGGTGGTTTGCTGGGCTGCTGCCTCTTGCCCGTCTTGGCGGCTAGGGCCGCCTCCGCGGCTTGCCGTGCGGCCTCGTGCGCCCTTGCCTGGGCTTCGCTCCGTTTCCGCTGAGCCTCTCTCTCCTCCTTGGAGAGGCGGAGCAGCTCCAGGCGGGCCTCCTCGGCGTTCCTTTTCGTCTGTCGGGCTGCCGCGCGATTACGACGGATGTCGTCGAGGAGTGCCAACTCCTCCAGGCTGTCGGCTACTCCCTGGTTCCGTCATTGTGAGAAGGCATGGAGTCCCGGGAGGGCATCGTGGACTTCCTTCCAATTTTGGAAGACCTTCCTCTCTACTGCGTCCGACGCGTTGGAAATGCGGGACGCGTAATCGAGTTGGACCTCCATAAATTTCCACACCTCCCGGGGATCCCCCCCAAGATGGCCCTAATCCCCTCTCTGCCTTGGCGCGTTGCCAGGGAGTCAGCGACGGCAAACTCCCTGGTGGGCACCAGGGGTTCATGGCCCTCCTCCTCTTCTTCGGAGTCGGTGGAGACGTCCTCCGACGGTGGTGCTGGTGGGGCTATTGGAGGCGAGGGCCTCGCGGCGAAGTACTCCTCCATCCCCACCGTCATGCCGTTGGTGGTACGGGTAGGTCTTCTGGACGTCGATGGAGAATTCGTCGAGTCGGGCTCAGGTTTGGTTTCCATCTATTAATCATCGCTATCTATTTCTCGCTTCCATTGCGCACGCGTTTGCTTAACGATTACCGATGGTCCTGCTCCCCTGACTACGGGTTCTACGTCGTTAGTTTCTACGCCGCGTTTCGCTATGCACTTCCCGTGGGGTCTCGCGACGGTTTTTGCGGATTTCCGCGGACGGACGCGCTTTTGTACGTTTGGCGTTTTGACTCTCGTAGGAGTCTGTTTTCGCACGCTGGTGTCACCCGCTATGACTCGCGCAGGAGTCCGAACGCAATCTGGTGACTGTACGCTCGCATGGGGCAGGTCGCGCGTCGCCCCCTCTCCCACGACGTCCCTCGGCGGATGTTCTTCTTCTTCATCTACGTCGAGATTCGGTGAAATGCAGTGTTTCAGGTGTTCAGCGTGTGCCAGGTCGGTCACCTTACCTTCTTTATCCAACAACGTATAAGTATTGGATCCTGGTTGGCCTATTATAGTATACGAACCTGTTGCCTTCGGCGCCAGCTTAGCAGAAATACCTTGAGCTGCCGAGTATAAGACTCTATTATTTTTCCACACCAGATCTCCTATAGTAAAAAGTGTGTCCCTCCTTTTGGCGTTATAATAGCTCGCTTGTCGCTCATGTCGTTGATCTGAGCGTGCGGCTGCAGACTCATGTATTTCTTTGAGCTTTTTAAGTCGCTCTTGCCACAGCTCTATTTTACCGCGCTGCTCTTCATCAATGCCGGCTCGGTCTTTATTTCTCTTGATGGTAACGGGAGGCATAGGCTGTCGTCCGTAATTCAACATTGCCGGAGTTGTACCTGTAGACTCATGTACGGTGTTGTTCAGCGAGAATACAAGCTCCGGTACTTTCTCGTCCCAGGTATTGTGATTTTCCTCTATGAAAGCCACAATCCTGGTTTTCAACGTTCGGTTGACACGTTCAACCGGGTTCGCTTAGGGAAAATATGGCGGAGTGGTGGTGTGATGGATTCCCACCTCTTGTAGGTATTCGTCGACTG
This sequence comes from Theocolax elegans, assembly GCA_026168455.1. Classification (NCBI taxonomy): domain Eukaryota; kingdom Metazoa; phylum Arthropoda; class Insecta; order Hymenoptera; family Cerocephalidae; genus Theocolax; species Theocolax elegans. The sequence continues at coordinate 1,402,712 of CM047431.1, forward strand.
CCTTCTTCTTGAATTCGGTACCGTTATCCGAAAAAATACCTCAGGAGTACCAAACCGTAAAACTATTCTCTCTTTGAACTCCTTGAGAATGGTTTTCGCGTTGGCTTTGCGAATTGGTGCACACTCCGCCCACTGGGTGAATAGATCCAAGAATACGAGGATGTATTCGTGTCCGCCCTTGCTCCGTACAAAGAGTCCGGTGATATCCCCTGCCACGACTTGCCAGGGACGTTCGACTGTGCGTTCTCCCATCAGTCCTGCAGGCGTTCGCTGATCCACCTTGCATTGTTGACAGACGAGACAGCGGCGTACGTAGTCTTTCACCTCAGCATAATAACCTGGCCAGTAATAATACTTAGCCAGTCTGGCGAATGTCTTCTCACGTCCAGCATGGCCAGACGTAGGACAGTCGTGGCTTTCCTCGAGGACCGCTTTTCGGTGTTCCTTTGGAATCACTAACTTCCACGCGTCCTCGTCTCCGAGTGTTTCATCGATTAACTCGTTTGGCTTGTGGAAGTATAGTCGTCCATCGACATACTTCCAACGAGGAAAATTCCTTGGACTGGATTTTACTCGTTTCAGCCAATTCTGAAACCACTCGTTCTGGGACTCCTCTACCCAAGATATTGCGTCGATGGCGAGAGCCTCCTCCTCGCTCATCCGCGATAGCGCGTTGGATACGTAGTTCAGGGCGCCCTTCCGATGCTCCACATCAAAGCTGTGTCCCTGCAACTCTAGTGCCCATCGCGCTTAGCTACCCGTTGGACTGTGTAAGCTACGCAGCCAACGTAAGCTACTGTGGTCGGTTATAACGCGAAAATGATAGCCTTCTATGTAAGGTCTATATTTACCAATCGCCCATATAACCGCCAGGCACACTCGTTCCGTAACGCTATAATTGCGTTCGACCTGGTTTAACGTCCTGCTGGCGAATTCCAGTACTCTCTCTTCTCCATTAATCACCTGGAGAAGTACTGCGCCAATGCCAGTGTCGCTTGCATCCGTCTGTATAACGAACTGCACGTCGAACTCCGGCCTCGCTAGGACGGGAGCAGTTGCGATCAGCGCCTTAATCTGATCGAATGCCTGTTGCTGCTCCTCGAGCCATTCAAACTTACGGTCCTTCTTGGTAAGCCTCGTCAGCGGCTCGGCCAAGGTAGCAAAGTCTCGTAAGAATTTCCGGTACCACGAACCCATACCAAGGAATCTTCTAAGTTGTTTTAGATTCTTGGGCGCCGGCATAGTTGATGATCGGCTCGATTTTCACGGGGTCTGGTCTGATTCCATCGCGATTCACCAGCACTCCGAGATATCTCACCTCAGTACGTCCAAATACACTTTTATCCCGATTCACTGTGAGACTAGCCTCGTTAATTCTCTTCAGGACATACTTTAGCCACTTTCCGTGTTCCTCCAAGGTCTCTGTGGCGATGATTATATCATCGGGGTACGAAAATGCATATGGTTCGAGCTCAGGCCCTATGATCTTGTCCACTAACCTTTGGAACGTGGTTCCCGCCTGGGATAGGCCATAAGGCATCCTTTTAAATTGGAATAAGCCTAACCCAGGTACTGTGAACGCGGTTATAGCCGCTGACTCCGGTCTTAGCGGTATCTGGTGGTACGCGCTACTCAAGTCTAGCGTACTGATGTACCTCGCGTTCTTAAGCTTCCGTAGTATGCCGTCCATGTTAGGCAGCGGGTAAGCATCGGTTTTCAACACTGAATTGGCCTTACGATAGTCAATACAGAACCGATACTTCTCGTTAGGTTTACGGACCATCACACGTCGATCGAGTGCTCAAACAGAGATGTACATCCCAACGGCCTCCCCGTTGTACCCAAGTATCGGTCAGCCAGTGTATGCAGTCTTTCTTGCTCCTCTGACAATAAGTCTGCTAACCCAATCGATGCTATCTCGAATGCATCGATTCGCGATATGCTCGCTACTTCCAGATCTACGGACTTGTTGGCCGCTTTAATCCAAAGTTTATTCTCGTTCGGATCCAAAACTGCGCCAAAACCACGGATGAAGTTCGCTCCGACGTAACAGTCGGTTTGATCGTCCGGAAGTACGGCTACGCGAATATCTCGCTTTTCCCGGCAACCTCGAAAGGCAGGTCTACATAACCAGCGATCGCCAGCGTCTGGTTTCCTGGCACTTTCGCTTTTCTTCCGTTGCTCGGGATGAGTGGATAGCCGCAGGCCGTGGCCAATTGTAGGCCAATCGAACCCATTACCGTGCGCGATGCTCCAGTATCGAACAAGGCGCGTACGCGGTAGCCAGCAATGCCCACTTTTACCCACCAACGAGTTTCATTTTCGCTCGGAGGGTCTTCTCCTTCAGCCCTATCATTTTGATCTTTAGTAGCAGCTGCTATTTGGTGTTGATCCGACCTTTCCGTCCTACTAAATTCGGGCTGAGACAGCCGCTAGATCCCTCGGACTCAGCTGATGTCGTCGGCACTTCCGACGACTCCTTTTTCGCCGAGCTCTCCTTACAGTGCTCCGCTGTAATTGGGATATCTGTTCGGGTCTTACGCGGGGCAGGAACGTGAACGACCCTTTTCAACCGCTCCTGTTTGCGTTTCCCGAACAGTCCGGGCAATCTGCGCGCTTATACCCTAGCCGTCCGCGACCAAAGCATTTCAATGGTTGTATGGCCTATGGTCTCGCGCTCACGTTCCGATTGCCTTTTTCCTCTTTTGATCCGCCGTACGTCCTTTCGGCGGGACCCTTCGTATTCTTGGTCCGATTTGGCTCCCTCGGTTTACCAATTCCGCTTCGGGATGTGGTCATCGAAAGGACGAATTCTCTCATTTTCTCTTCGAGGACTTTGGCCAGCGTATTTGCCAAGTCCTCTGGCGGATTCTTCTTGGTCTGCTGATTTTGGTTTTGGCCCTCTTTTTATCCTTCGGTTTGTAAGCCGACTCGGGGATTTGGTCCGTCTCGGGTGGCGAAGGGTGTCTATACGCTTTCTGTCCCTCCAGCGTAAGCTCGGCTTCGACAGCAAGATCGAGAAGAGTATGGATTGAATCGCAATCCGGCTTGCACACTAAATTTTGTATTTCGGGGCGCAGGTTGCCGAGCAGTGTGTCTAGCTGCTGCTCAATCCTTGGGATTAGATCGAGTCTTTGTATCATGTGAACTAGGCATGTGATGTAATCTTGCGTTTTCTCTACAGGTCCTTGATAGCGAGAGTTTATTTCGGCAATCAACCTCTTCTGAAAGCGCCTATTAGTTCCGAACCAGTGACGGGCTTCTTTTTGGAAACCGGACCATGTCGACCAGGTTTCTTTTTCGTTTTGTAGCCAGAGTGCTGCAACGCCTTTGAATAACTCTGGTAATGAGCTTAATAATTCGGCTTTCGAAAGATTAGCCAGAATCCGGCATTCCTCGACTTGTTCGAGAAATAAATCAATGCTCTGGTCGCCATCTGCTGAGAATTGTAGTCCCCATTTCCGGACAATTAGACCGACGTCTCTCATCGCCTGTCCTGCACTTCTCTGCCAGGTGCTGTTCTCGGTCCTGGTACCACTCGTATTTCCAAGTCTTTCCTGACCTTGGAAGTTCCCCCCCTACCAGGCTCTGCCGACACCTCTAGAGAGTGGTGCTGGGGGCATGGTCCAGTTGAATTGTCCAGGTAATGGTACGTCAGCGTCTCGTGGAATCCTACTTGCCGTCGTTGGTTACGGACTTCGTGTCGTGGCTGGTCTAATCTAGTGCTTGTTAAAATAGGTTGGGTCTGCGCTGCCGTTAGCGCATTTACTTTTTCAGTTAAATGTTTAACTGTGTTAAAATTGTTAAAATTTAACTGTGTCTGACATTCCCTGCATAAAGCTTGCGAATTCTAGTGGGATTTCAAATGATCCTCCGTCTGTTGCAGTGAGTCATATTCTGCTTGGATTTTGATCATCGTTTGTAATACTGTCGGCAGCTTTGTCATTCGTTGATGTTGATTCCGTGGTTTCTTGCAAAATTGCCGTAGTTTCGTTATGCTGGTAGTGATGGACTCTTTTACGACTCGTTTTCATATTTTCTTTAACCCTTCCATCGTAGTTAAAAGTTACCAACGGATGACTTGTGTTGTCGTCAATTGTCGAATTCTCCCACGGGTGTTCTGCCGAACTATATTTATTGATGAAATTTTGCCTGAGTTCCTCCCGATGGTGCCAGACGGTGATTTCATCCTGCTCAGGTTCTTCAACGACATCCCTTTGCTCGTAATCTCCTAGGAGCCATTTTGTCAGAAGACCTAACTTGTCAAATTTATTGCCTATATCTTTAAGTGACAGGTCGTTAAGATATTAACATATATCTTTGTCTGTATAAAACAAACACCAGACTTCGATCTTCTGTTGTGTCGAACACGCCATATTTAAAATAACGATTTAAATAAATAATTGCGCGGCTATCGTGGGGTCGTTCGCTCGCGTTTTCCCTAAGGCGCACAATTATAATCGCAAAATACAAAAATATATATGTCGGACTATACGGCCTAATTATTGGATTGCTCTGGCTTCGTCCTACCGTGTACGCTAAGGTAAGATTGTGTGGGTTATTGCGAATCTGGTTTGATAATACCTGAGTAGGAATTTAATAATTAAATAATAAATATTAAATGTGGGTATTACAATCACCTCTTTATTTTTGCCCGCACAATCTTTCAGCACGTCAATTTAAAATTTATTGAGACGTGTGACAAAATGATTCTAATTGATTAATGAAACTTAAAGAAATTTTATAAAAAAAGGAAGACTTTAATTATGAGTCTTTTTATTTTTATAATACTAAATTAATGCCAATTAATTAACTAATTAATTAATTGGTTAAAACTTAGCGTACACTTACACCAAATCTATTGTCTCTCTCTCGCCTATTGTGCTACGCAGAAATATATGACGAAAAATTACAATTACTATATGGTATCGCTCGCGATGTCTATGATTTTACGACGCACACACACTTTATTTTTCGCTTTGTAAAATCGTACTACTCAATTTAAAAATTTTCCAGATTTCCACAACAAAAAAATGCAAAGAAAATTTCGAAAGTTCCGAAATAATTCGAAAAATTCGGAGAAATTCAAAAACTTCTGAAAACCTACAAAAAAATTTGCAAATGTGAAAAATTTGGCAAATTTTGAAAAATGTGAAAAATTTGGCAAATTTTAAAATTTCCAAAAAATTTCCAAAAAATTTGGAAAAATTCAAAAATTTTAAAATTTCGAAAAATTTGAAAATTTTGGAAAATCTTTAAAAAATTTGATAACTTTGGAAAATTTGTAAAACTTGAACCAACATTTTCAATTTGTGAAAAACTTTAATTTGTTTATAAAATTTTTATGTGTTACAAACTATTACTTTGAGAAATTTATCTAATTCGTATTTTAAATTTAATTTAAACCGAAAGTAATAAGTCTTATTTCAAAAATAATAAGTATTATTTCGAGTTGATTCCAAGAATTATGTTTGATTGTACTCGACTCGTGTTGTTGTTACATGTGCTCGTCGCGACGAACTCGCAGCGTATTCGCAACCACTCGTTGCGGTTTATATGTATAGCAACGTACGAAGTCGAAAATTAATTGAAAAGGTTTTTCCTATCCCGAGGAAACTCACGTTTTGGTTGCCACTTGCAACAATTTTCCCTATCCCAAGGAAACTCACGTGTTGGGCGCCAGTTGTAACAGGGTCGGTTTATACGTCAGGAGGGTTATACTCGTCCTGTGCATGCACTTAATGCACAGGAAATCTCCACACCGCTGCAATCAGCTGTCTCACCATATAGCTGGTAAATCGGTAAAATCACCTTTCGGGACAACCGGAGCTAGCCTCAAGCTCCGAGTGACATTGTTGGCCCTGTATACAATGTATGCACTTACCTAGTACACGCTTATTCTTCCTCGATACTCGTGCTCGGCTCCTTTAGATATGTATCGTGCAAAGCAATGCACGACACCCGCGGGGCATTGCGGTATTCGCCTTCGGGGATAGGGAGTGATCGTAGGTTAACTAAATATTACTCGAAATTAGGGATAATGAGTTAATTTATTATATAAAATGCAAAGGTGAAAGATACTACAATAAGACGAACCAAGACAAGGTTAAACCTTAGCTCAAAACAAATAAAACTATTCGCGTAATTTATAAAAATATAAAATATATGGTCGCGTATGTGTGTGTGTGTGCGCCCGCCGCAATATACGTGTCGAGACACGCGGTCTCGATCTACTCGGAACGAGGTTAGGTTTGCCATGTATGGATTACCTGGCGTCGCTGTGAATATCGCCGAGTTACGATCGCGCCGGATTGTGAAGCGTGGTTTACTGAGCGAGAGAGAGTGTCGCGACGAGAGCGGCTAACTACTCGTATGGTTTGCGCGTCGGGATACCGCGCGTATCCCGTCGCCGATCTTCGCTCGCATCTGGGCGGTAATAAACGGCGCTGCGTGGCCAGCACTTACTTTATTCTCGTAGACGACTCTGGGGGACGGCGCTTGCCTCTCTTCCGTCGTCCTCTCGGGTACACGTTCTCTCTCTCTCTCTCTCTCTCTCTCTCTCTCTCTCTCTCTCTCTCTCCTTCGCTTTCTTCGCTCGAGAGTTGGCACGTTACGGAGCCTTTTTGGTCGCTATTTGCTGCCTCTCTCATCGGCAAGACGATACTGCCGGTGTGTCGTGCACGCCGGCCCTCCGACGCGCTCGCGCATGCGTCTTACGCGTCTTCGACGGTAAACTCACGCAATCGGTACGATTTTCGTCTCGCGTGGACCGTTTACCGTTACAATATATACTATATATATTTTATATATATGTGTGATTTACAGAATTGAATTAATTGTCGCATCCCGACGAAAATTATATTACTATTTTTCATAATAGGTCTGCGTACAATAGAATGAAATCATGGTGTAGAAGCCGAATGAATTGATACATAAACATTCTAAGTAAATGGATACTGCAAGGTATATTCTTTTCGGCCATCTATACGCTTTTCTATAAATATTTTATTTTGTGACATTTTATTTATAATAATTCTTGGTTAGTACTGCATTTATTCATAACAGTTCTTATTTTGAAATTTTGTAGTAGTGCTTTCTCTATCCATCTGTCATAACTACGGTTGCGGCGCACCGTCAACATGGGCGACCGTTTAGTTCTTCGGCGGTCGTCATTTTGGATCGGCACGGGTGTACTTCTGCTTTTATTATTTCATTTACGTTTATTAAATAATCTTTTATTAAGAAAGTGAATATTTTGTGTTGCTTTACTGCCTCTACCTACCTGTCAATCCATCAATTTGTAAAATCATATGATTCTATGTGCGTCACGTTCATTAAGGTCTAAGTGAAATTGTTTATATACTTTATAACGTTAAGCGAGTTACCGATCATGTGAGCAACGTGAAAGAAGATATACAGCGCGGCGCGCGCACGAACGCGCGGAAATCGTGCGCGCCCAGTAAGAAAGGTATCAAGTTCGTGCGGGCACGGTAAGACAACGTAGTGACTAGCCGGTCCGACCTTTTTTTTATTTAGTAAAAAGGAGAATAAGTGTCGGTGCGTTTTGTGTGTGGGTATGAGATATTTCTCCCCACCAACCTCCACGTCGGCGTGCGGAGTAGAACGTCCACCGTACGAAAAAGAAGTAAGCAAGAAATCGACAGTTGTCCCGACCGTTGGAATGAGAGAGAGAGAGAGAGAGAGAAATAGTGCCGAGGCCAAGCTCTCAGTCGCCCAGCCTTTTCCCACCGATACGAATTACTCAGATTCGAGGTAAGTGGTGAGTTGAAATTAAAGAAATGGAGGCTACGCTTTGACCAGCACAGTAACTAATAATCTACAAGAAATTTCAAGGCAATCACGATTTTTTGTGAATGTCAGAGATTTTTGAACATTTCATTCTACTGTACGTATTGACAGAGGAAGAAGGAGCGCGCGAAGAAGGAGCGTACGTGAAGTGGGGTGGGAGTGAAAAGAGTAAGTGCGGTGTACGGTATGAGCCGGACGTGCGCTAAGCGGAAGTCACGCGAAGTAGGGCATAAGAAGGCCGGGTGTGCATAGCGCGACAGGACAAGTAAAAAATTAACAGAACTAGCGCGAAAGGGGGTCTACAATAGTACTAAGAAATGTAAAATATAATAAGCTAGGTCGGAGATCAGCTGTTTGTTTATCGTTAATAACAAACTGTATTTATTCCTTCCCCAACCGTTTACAACTTTCGATAAGTAATTTTTGATGAAACTGTAAAATTTTCTATTGATTTTAAAAATCCAATTCAAATAAATCATCGATAGTACAACTCCCAGTTGCTGGAATAATGAATAACGAATCTAACTGAACGAATTAGCGATGCGTAACTAGGTCCTAAATTACATTAAAACCAATATTTATAGATGAGTTTACACTACTGATGTTTTTACAAACGTATTACGAGTTATTGGATTTCTAGAAGAAATTTCCGGACGGAATGGTGGATTGCACCTTCTAGAAAATATATTCGAATTCAGTACCCAATCCGGAAATATAAGTACCTTGGGTAGGTGACGTGTTTTCGAAACTAAATAAAATAACTTGATATTGTTGCTCTTTCTCAGCACTGCTGGTCTGCTAGTGTTCTTTAAAGCGTTGTCCGTTCTCATAGTGCATTAGTGAGAATGTAGTTGGCAATACTTTGTGTTCGAGTGACTGCCGGATACATTCGCTGATGTGAGAATGGTTTTGTAGTCAAGAAGTTGGGTTATCAGATGATCGAATTAAAATCTATTTCAGATTTAGATCATCTATGAGTGGATGAAATTACAGTGGTTTCAGAAGCTATGAAGTCAAGGTACGAGAAAAGGGAAATACGGACTATTCTGGTAGAAAACCAGCTAAATAGTTTCACATCAGCTCAGAAAACCTTTATAGACCGAACTTGGTCCAAATCAAGTGATTCTTTTAACAATCGACATTCTTAACCTGGTTTTTTGCCGCCAAATTAAATCCACCATATTAAAGTTTAACTTACTATTAGTCATATCTTTTAGAGAAACACAATAGGCCACCAAATCCACAGAACTAACTTTCTACCATAATGATTTTCTATTCAAGTTAAAAAAATTTTTGAATAAAAATTATTAAAATTGTAATAATTTTGCTTTCACCCGCCATTTAAAAAGATGACGCAAGTTAGATTGACCCTGCAGCCACAATTGAAAAGAACGCAATAAATACTATGGGATACGATCTGTTGAAAATTTTGAATAAATTTTTCCCAAAAAACACAGCGGTTAAATAGTCGGAGCAATTTATACCACTTTGGTAGTTTAAGGAGACAAGCCTGGGTTAAAATTGAAAAAACATTATTCAATTTTAACAATTAATAATTTTTTTCATAACAATTGACAACACTTCTTAAGTTTTTGAACATATAATGTTAATATAAAAATTGTAAATATAAAAATTAAGAAGTGTTTTCAATTGTTATAAAAAATTATTAATTGTTAAAATTGAACATCATTTTTTAAATTTTAACCTAGGCTTGTCCCCTTAAGGGTTAAATTCGGGTTAAATATACATTTTAATTATTAATTAATAATCGAAATATAACTCTACTACATTTAGAAAATATTATATTAAAGAAAAATTACGTTCAATAATTATCGCAGAGTGAATTTATTGCTGAAATGAGACAAATATTTACAATCGTTGCAGAGTATCAGTCATGTCGTCTAATTTCTTCAACCGATTTTTTAAATTATTGTATACAATTTTTTTATGTCTTCCATTCAAACCCATACGTTTCTTTCTTGTGAAGAATGACATAATAACAACTGTAGTGTTAGGAAATTGGCGAGTCAAGAGTGTTCATTAAAAGCCTTAGAAGATTGATGGCATCTCAATGACGAAGTATATTCAGCATCGGAGAAACGGGCTCTCATAAATACTTAAGCTCGCGACTTCCATAGTGAATGGCAACGGCGAGCGAAGCCACCTAGCGGATGGACGCCCGAAGCTCTCAGCGCAAGGCAAACAGTTATATACAAAAGCTTTCCTCTACATATGTATAAAAATACATGTGAAATGTTAAGAATAGAAATTTTATTCATAAGCTGAAATTTATAATTTTTCAAAAATTTAAAATCAACATAACTTTGGTTTAACTTCATCAATCTGTTTAACCAACGTCTTATTATCAAAATTTTATTTTATCCTACCATTATATTGATAATTAAAAATAAATCCAATCCCGATAAGCGCACTTTTGAAAAAAAGAATTCTTTAAGAATTAACGAATGTCCGCGATAAATAATTCTATAAGTATTAAATAAGTATCTGTAAAGTATTCTTTATGATCCAAAATTTGAATAATATATATAAAATTATTGATTAAATGAAAATTATTCTATGTATACAATATAAGTATTTAAAAAGTATTCTTTTTGAATTGGTATAAATATTTATAAAGCATTCTTTATAAATAGTTATAAGTATTTATAAAGTAGTCTTTTTGAATTAATAAAAAAGTTAAAAACTAATACTCTATTAATTAAAGTACGCCATATAAACGCCATAAAGATATTGAAAAAGAGTTCATTTTCAATTCTTTTTTTTGTCTTTATAGGTTATATATTATTGAATATATTTAAATAATTCGTTTATTGATTGTTATGTAATAAATTTATTATGTCACTTTATAGTGAAATATTGTAATAAATTACTTATGCACACTTGCACCAATTATTAACATATGACTTTCAATAAATGGTTATAGCATTCTATCTAAAATTACTTTGCAGTATAGTAAACTTTATGGAATTTTTCTGATTCTCAATTATAGGTTAAGTTGCTTATTATTGTACTTTTATACAACTAATTAACGCATTTGACAAATCTGAATCGACAGGAATGTGCTTACTTTACTTATAAACCGACTAAATTATTAGTTTATTGGTATTAATAACGGTATAATGCAATAAATATTAATAAAGTTCCGGAATTATTCAATCGGGGTGTAACAAATAAGGACGATTCGAAGTAAAATATAAAAACGTGTTGATGGCGCAAGCGGTAAGGTTTCCGACTTTGACGCAGAGGGTCCCAGGTTCGAATCCCGACGTCCGGTGCAGATTTTTTTCATTATTTAATGTATATTCTAAAAAATTATTAGTATAAAGTAAAATTAAAGCAAATTTGCTGTGAGGAACATTTTACCTTGTAAATATTATATGCTATATCACCAATGAAACAATATAAATTATTATTTTAATCTAATACAGTTCCTAACATAGAGAACCCAGTATACTGCCTTGCGCTATTTTTTTAAATACAAGTTTTTATTAGTAGTTCTGTAAAATAATTATTATACCACTTCACTATGTATTTATAAAGATTCTACATAATTTTACCAATTAATTCATGTGCTTTAAAGATATATTTAGATAATTCTATTATAAACAATTAAATATATTAATTATTGCATTTTTAAGATAATTCTATTTTTATACTTTATTTATATTTTAATTACACCTTTTTATAAGTAATTTATACTCCATAATAGTTTTCTGCAATTGAAAGTACTCAAATCAAAAACACCTTTCAAAAAGGTGTCAAAACCCGCAAGTATATGTGTTATTCTAATCAAACTTTGAAAATTGTTATCTGATAAATAAAATTGTTATCTGTCTGATAAATTTTAAAGTATAAGATAAAAATATCTTTGATTCTAATTCCCATATTTTCTCTACTTATTTATATTTTTATTACACCTTTTCTATATCTAACTTATATTCCATAATATTTTTCTGCAATTGAAAGTATTCAATTCGAAAACACCTTCCAAGAAGGTGTCAAAACCCGCAAGTATTGTGCTATTCTAATCAAACTTTGAAAAATGGTATCTGATAAATAAATTATGCAATTCAATCTGACATTGTTATCTGATAAATAAATAATTTTAATTTCTAACTACCTTATTTTATCTATTTCTTTGAATTTTAATGAAACATTTTTATAAATATTACGAAAATTTCGTATAAAAAATTTCTGCAATTGAAAGAATTGAAATCAAACTGAAATCGACAAGTATTTTGAATCGTACCATAAATTTATATTTTATATAAACATTTTTATATATATTACTTAAACTTCGTAAAAAGTTTCTGCAATTGAAAGCACTGAAATCAAACTGTAATCGACAAGTATTTTGAACCATGCAAAAATTTCTACCAATCTGAATACAGATTTTTTTATATGAAAAGTATCTTACACTATTATTTTTCATTTCTGGCCCTCACATGTTTTACAGTAATAAATAAATAATATTCTAATGATATTAATTTGTGCAAAATTAATTTCTGCAATACTAATAAAATGGACATTTCTTTTTTATTCTTTTAAATAATAAAATAATACTTGCACCACCGTTGGTTAAACGCTTCATATATGTGTTAATTCTGACTTACTAATGTATTCCTTTACATTTATGAAAGTATACAATACCGTGAAGAAACTGCAATGAGTAATAATATATAAATATTGCAATACTATCTGGCAATTTTAATATCCTACATCACCAATGATAAAATAGACATCATTATTTTTATCTAATAAAGTTCCTAAAAGAGGCCTGCGATGGCTTGGTCGGTAGGGCGACGGACTCGTAATCTGGAGGTCCCAGGTTTGATTCCCGGCCCCGGCCGATTAATACAAGCACCACTAGCGACTGTATTTTCAACAAGTGCTTTCTTCACCAAGACATCGTATGACCTCCGTCGCTGATTAGCAAGTTTTTCTTAGTAGTTATGTAAAATAATTATTATTTCACTTAACTAAGGATATACAATCTACATGATTTTACCAATTAATTAATTAATAAGATAAAAGCTAAGATGTATGTAATTATTTATAAAATGTAACATCAGTTAATATAGTCAGAATTAACACATATATGAAGCGTTTAACCAACGGTGGTGCAAGTATTATTTTATTATTTAAAAGAATAAAAAAGAAATGTCCATTTTATTAGTATTGCAGAAATTAATTTTGCACAAATTAATATCATTAGAATATTATTTATTTATTACTGTAAAACATGTGAGGGCCAGAAATGAAAAATAATAGTGTAAGATACTTTTCATATAAAAAAATCTGTATTCAGATTGGTAGAAATTTTTGCATGGTTCAAAATACTTGTCGATTACAGTTTGATTTCAGTGCTTTCAATTGCAGAAACTTTTTACGAAGTTTAAGTAATATATATAAAAATGTTTATATAAAATATAAATTTATGGTACGATTCAAAATACTTGTCGATTTCAGTTTGATTTCAATTCTTTCAATTGCAGAAATTTTTTATACGAAATTTTCGTAATATTTATAAAAATGTTTCATTAAAATTCAAAGAAATAGATAAAATAAGGTAGTTAGAAATTAAAATTATTTATTTATCAGATAACAATGTCAGATTGAATTGCATAATTTATTTATCAGATACCATTTTTCAAAGTTTGATTAGAATAGCACAATACTTGCGGGTTTTGACACCTTCTTGGAAGGTGTTTTCGAATTGAATACTTTCAATTGCAGAAAAATATTATGGAATATAAGTTAGATATAGAAAAGGTGTAATAAAAATATAAATAAGTAGAGAAAATATGGGAATTAGAATCAAAGATATTTTTATCTTATACTTTAAAATTTATCAGACAGATAACAATTTTATTTATCAGATAACAATTTTCAAAGTTTGATTAGAATAACACATATACTTGCGGGTTTTGACACCTTTTTGAAAGGTGTTTTTGATTTGAGTACTTTCAATTGCAGAAAACTATTATGGAGTATAAATTACTTATAAAAAGGTGTAATTAAAATATAAATAAAGTATAAAAATAGAATTATCTTAAAAATGCAATAATTAATATATTTAATTGTTTATAATAGAATTATCTTAAAAATGCAATAATTAATATATTTAATTTTTAACCCATTGTATATATCATATGGATATTTGGAAAAGTGTATGTTATACTTGATTAATATTTATTTCATCTTCAAACAATTTTACATCTGTATTTAAAGCATTACATTGAATTTTAGATCCGTTATTACTATTGAGTATACGTTTAAAAATTTTATGAGTTTTATCAAGAATTAGTAAACAAATACACATTCTTTCATGTTATGTTCACAACTTTTTTTTTGCGCACGGAAAAAATACATATATTATGTATTCTTGAAAAAACAATTTTAAAATATATATATTGTAACGGGGTACGGATTGAATATAAATTAATTAATAAAAAAAATCATATCTAAAGTGCACACTTAATTCAAATATTTACAAATATACATATAAGCAGCACCTTTAAATAGTAGCGCTCAAAATTTTAAAATGAATCATCAATAGAACAATTCAAAAATTGAAGCAGCACCTTTAAAGCGTAGCGCTAATATTGCTAAGTTTTTAACAAAGCGTTAAAAATAAATTAATTAATAAAAAAAATCATATCTAAAGTGCACACTTAATTCAAATATTTACAAATATACATATAAGCAACATCTTTAAAGAGTAGCACTCAAAATTTCAAAATAAATGAACAATATATATTGAACAAAATATATGAACAATATATGTCAGTCCCAAGCCTGTAATCGCAGAGGGAAAATGAAATTAAACAAAAAAATTATAAAACAAAAAAATTATGTCACTTCCCGAGGACGATGTCCAGGTGGTCAGGATGACCTCCAGGTCAACTACCCATCCTCCTTTAATTCCCTCACCTTACCCTATTTTAACACTTTTTAAAAAACTCAAGTTCATGATAATGAGTCAATAAATGAAAATGCTACTCCTCATTAAAAAAAAAAAAATTAGATGTTATTGCAAAACTTAAGAGTAAACAAAAAAAAATAAAAATAATATGTATGATGGTAAAATAGTAAATAATTATTTTAATGAATCTTTAATAAATGAAAATTATTTAGGTACAATGTCTGAAATTTGTAATTATTGCCATGCAAAACATTTTTCATGTGAATATAATAAAAATAAATTATTTTCAAGTTGTTGTCAAATGGGTAAAGTAATGCTACCTGACAATCCTACATGGGTGAAAATCATCTAACGTGAACATTTATCGTTGTGATATGCAAGAACACAAAATGAAAAAAATTATATATTTTTGGTTTCTCTGGACCAATTACAGTTTCTAGAGTACCTGTTTACAGTGGGCATACAGGATCAGTTGATTTACTCAACGTATTGAAGATTTTTAATTTTTACATTCCAGGGGAATTACATATATTTTGATATATAAAACATAAACATCTTGAATACATCCCTAATACAAAATCTCACGTTAAATCTCAAGTGAGATTTCATGCCAAAATCTCGTGTGATATTTCAATTGGAGAGGTGTTTAAATTTGCTAAATAATAAAAAATCAATTTCTCACGTGAGATTTTGTAATAGGGATAGAAAATTTTAATAAACATATTTTATGGAGTATACATTGAATATAACTATACCTAATTGATAATAACAAAAAAAAATTAATTAACAAATTCTTCCATTTATAAAATATATGCAATGTTTCCATATAATCAATTTAACATAATTTTTATATTTGTAATATAAATTATATATTTTTATTATTTCTTTTAGTAGTGACTTCTTTTATCTTAAATAAAATTTTACTCTTTTTCTGAGTTTTATTTTCGTACGAGATCGACCCTAATTGATAATGTTCACATTGTCTATTCAAATTACATTCGTAACAACTTACTTCATTAAAATTAATTTTTTGGGGCACACATCTACTCCATTTCCATTGATGGACTCGCATAGTTCCTTTGAATGGAGAAAACAATTGTTAAGAAATAATGTTTATTTTTAGTCAAAACAGTAAAGCATGTAATGATCAGCATCGATTATTTGTTATAAAAGAAATTTGGACAGGGGATGTTACATGCCAGGGGAGATTACATAGATTGTTTTTTAAATTTTATTACGTTAACATTCAAAATTTCCACATCGGAATAATACTGTTTTTATGTAGTTACTTTATCTGAAATTTACTCTATGAATTAGTTTTAAAAATTTATTAGTTTTCCAATTATACTCTACCAGAGAAATTACATTAAAAAAGGTAACCGCTGAATTACCACAAAAACATGCCCGTATTTTTTGCTTAACATCATGAAATACTAAAAATGAAATTTTTACCTCTAAAGTAAACCAAAAGTTAACAATTTCACCTGGTCAGAAAAATGTTTTATGTATACAATTACTTTTAAAGACATTAATCATAACACAGCTATTATTAATAACAAGTTTGTTACAAAGTTCAGCAAGTTCAGTGCACTTCAAAAATCAGTAAATGTTCAGATTTTCAACTTAATTTTAATTGTGGTTATCAAAATGAACAATTAAGTTTTGAACCCGTTTTTGAAATAAAGAAATACGCCTATAATCGCACCAGTTAATATGCGATTATGGCCTTCTTACAGCCAGGGGACGTTATATTTCAAACTTTAAGCAACTGAAACTTGGCAATAAAATCAACTTTTATCAAGTTTCACGGCTGACTTACATTAAATTACATATATTGTACTTAGAATATATTATTCGTAATTTTATATATGATATAATGGGATATATTTCTCTATTACACAATTGTGCGCGTTAGATGATTTTCACCCACAAATCCAAAAGAATTAAAAAATTTGGTTATAGGTAATTCGAAATATAGTACGAATTTTCGTCAAAACATAAGACAATACAACAATTCTTTAGCTTAAATTATTATCCTCATTAATGCGTTCATTAATTAATGAAATACTAAAATCAGACAATGTATGTTGACAATATTGTAGCAATATGACATTATTCCAACAATATCGCTGCAATATGAAGTGCTGTCTGGGTCGGAATGTATCTATTCCTTTATACCTAATGAGTATTTTCTTAACCTTGCATTTTTTTAGAAAAGAAAGTTTTGGAAACAAGATTGTACTCTATTCTCATTCAAGGAAAAAAAATTATAGTGTATTTGGTATTTATTACTCAAAGTACTATTAACACAAATCACATTTTTATATTTTCGGTTTGGAAACTTTACATTTTAACCTTTAGACTACCGAGATTTTAGAAATGAAATCGTCCTTTAAAAGTTTCTGAATTGCCAACCTGCTTGAATATGTAAAAAAATTGTCACTTCCTGAAGACGATGTCCAGGTGGTCAGGGTGAACTCCGGGTCATCTGGACATCGTCTACTGGTAAGTAGTGTGCCACCCTGCTTGAATATGCAAAAAAAATTGTCACTTCCTGAAGACGATGTCCAGGTGGTCAGGGTGACCTCCGGGTCATCTGGACATCGTCTACTGGTATGTAGTGTGCCACCCTGCTTGAATATGCAAAAAAAATTGTCACTTCCTGAAGACGATGGTCCAGGTGGTCAAGGTGACCTCCGGGTCATCTGGACATCGTCTACTGTAGTAGTGTACCACCCCTGCTGAAATATGCAAAAAAAAAATTGGTCACTTCATGAAGACGATTGTCCAGTGCGTCAGGTTGACCTCCGGGTCATATCTGGAACCGTATAATGGTAAGTAGTGTACCACCCTGCTTGAATATGCAAAAAAATGTCACTTCCTAAGACGATGTCCAGGTGGTCGGGTGACCTCGGTGTCATCTGGACATCGTCTACTGAAAAAAATTGTCACTTCCTGAAGACGATGTCCAGGTGGTCAGGGTGACCTCCGGGTCATCTGGACATCGTCTACTGGTAAGTAGTGTACCACCCTGCTTGAATATGCAAAAAAAATTGTCACTTCCTGAAGACGATGTCCAGGTGGTCAGGGTGAACTCCGGGTCATCTGGACATCGTCTACTGGTAAGTAGTGTGCCACCCTGCTTGAATATGCAAAAAAAATTGTCACTTCCTGAAGACGATGTCCAGGTGGTCAGGGTGACCTCCGGGTCATCTGGACATCGTCTACTGGTATGTGTGCCACCCTGCTTGAATATGCAAAAAAAATTGTCACTTCCTGAAGACGATGTCCAGGTGGTCAGGTGACCTCCGGGTCATCTGGACATCGTCTACTGGTAAGTAGTGTACCACCCTGCTTAAATATGCAAAAAAAATTGTCACTTCTGAAGACGATGTCAGGTGGTCAGGGTGACCTCCGGGTCATCTGGACATCGTCTACTGGTAAGTAGTATGCCACCCTGCTTGAATATGCAAAAAAAATTGTCACTTCCTGAAGACGATGTCCAGGTGGTCAGGGTGACCTCCGGGTCATCTGGACATCGTCTACTGGTAAGTAGTGTGCTACCCTGCTTGAATATGCAAAAAAAATTGTCACTTCCTGAAGACGATGTCCAGGTGGTCAGGGTGACCTCCGGGTCATCTGGACATCGTCTACTGGTATGTAGTGTGCCACCCTGCTTGAATATGCAAAAAAAATTGTCACTTCCTGAAGACGATGTCCAGGTGGTCAGGGTGACCTCCGGGTCATCTGGACATCGTCTACTGGTAAGTAGTGTACCACCCTGCTTGAATATGCAAAAAAAATTGTCACTTCCTGAAGACGATGTCCAGGTGGTCAGGGTGACCTCCGGGTCATCTGGACATCGTCTACTGGTAAGTAGTGTGCCACTCTGCTTGAATATGCAAAAAAAATTGTCACTTCCTGAAGACGATGTCCAGGTGGTCAGGGTGACCTCCGGGTCATCTGGACATCGTCTACTGGTAAGTAGTATGCCACCCTGCTTGAATATGCAAAAAAAATTGTCACTTCCTGAAGACGATGTCCAGGTGGTCAGGGTGACCTCCGGGTCATCTGGACATCGTCTACTGGTAAGTAGTGTGCCACCCTGCTTGAATATGCAAAAAAAATTGTCACTTCCTGAAGACGATGTCTAGGTGGTCAGGGTACACCCCATACCACCACCCCTTCCCCCTTCAAATTTTACCCCTTTTAAAAAAGCAACTAAAAACATTAACCCCCAACAGTGCGTCAAAAAACATGTGATACATCTATTTATCAAAAAATATCATCACTTCGACAATTACGTCATACAAATAGATTGACGTCACAGAAAGGGAGAAAGGTTTTTGATGGAAGCAGCTTAATATAATATAGATTTATTGTATATTTCACATATAGATATTTGAAAAGTGTATGTTATACTTGATTAATATTTATTTTATCTTCGAAAAATTGTGCATATTTTTAAAAACAATATATTAAATTTTAGGTCCGTTTTTATTTTATGAATTTTATGAGGAATAAGTAAACTAATACACATTCTTTCAAGTTATATTCACAACTTTTTTTGGCACACGCGCACACACACACACACACACACACTTATATATACATGACATACATATATATATATATCATATTTATGACATATATATAACATATAAATGACATATATGTATATATATAACATATATATGACATATATATATATGTTGAATTCTGAATTCTTAGACACGGCGGAGGCGGCGGCGGCGGCGAAATATTTATATATTATAAAGAGATATAACATATATATATATGTGACATATACATATATATATGTTGAATTCTGAATTCTTAGACACGGCGGCGGCGGCGAAATATTTATATATTATAGAGATATATATATATCTCTTTGCGGCCACTTCTCAAACAACTTGCTAACATTTTTTACCTCTGTAGGCGTTCTCTCACGGGATGGAAAAAATTTCGTCTCTTTCTATATTTTGCATCTCCTATGACGCTATCTCTTTTTGTTGCCATCGAATGAAAAAGAAAGTGGAAATAGCAAAAATTCGAGAATCGGAATTCAGCAAGCAACTTTAATAACATCGAATTTCTCCACTATGCACTTATGAATTCAAACCGGATTTATTGTAAAGTGAAAACTTATATAAAAAATAGATGTGAGATTTGTAATTGCATAAATAGATAGTATAATTTTAAATGTACGAAAATATAAAAAATCTGAGGGGTTAGTTAGCTGTATAATAAGGGCTTACGCGCCTGCATACTTGCGTGCAGGCGCTATCGCGCCTTTTGATTAATAATGAATTATAAATAATGAACAAAATACTTAAAAGTAACTGACAAACAAGACTCGTATAAAGCACAGTTGTAACTTTATAATGCATAATCTTCTTAATTGTAATTTTGACATACTTAATGATGTCCCATAATATTTTTTTCAAAACTTTATGTAATTTGCAGAATAAAGGTATTATACGTATAAAAGTTGACAATTTATATAAATGATTAAATATTTAGATTTCTTAAATATGCATGAATGTATTAGAGTAAAATTTATTGTACATTGCAGATAAATAAATAGAAATTTATTATTTCACTTAAGTAAGTATTTATAAACAATCTACATGATTTTACCAATTAATTAGTGTATTTTAAAAAATATATTTAATAATAATGAATTATAAATAATGAACAAAATACTTAAAAGTAATTGACAAACAAGACTCGTATGAAGCACACTTGTAACTTTATAATGTATAATCTTATTAATTCTAATTTTGACATACTTAATGATGTCTCATAATATTTTTTTGAAAACTTTATGGAATTTGCAGAATAAAGGTATTATAAAAGTGGACAATTTATAAACGATTAAAAATTTAGATTTTTTAAATATGCATGAATGTATTAGAGTAAAATTTATTGCACATTGCAGATAAATAAATAGAAAAAGTAATGCTTATCAAATTACACAAATTAATAAAGTAATAATGCGGACTTTTATGAAAAGTAAAAATTAGAGAGCTATACTTGAGTGAAATACAGCATTTTAACACAATGAACTTTAAAATAAATTTGCAAACGTTCTTTTTGGATTTAACATGTATAACAAAAAAATCAATGGGAATTGTGCTACATACAAATAGTCTGGGGACTGAATGGGGGGAGGAGGTCATTGGAGGCCACAAATTTTGTTTTCATTTTTGGACAAAAAATTACCATTTTTAATTGTTTTTATTTTGTTGTACATTCATGTAATTGCCATTTGAATACAAATTACTTATCAAAAACACCTTCCAAGAAGGTGTCAAAACCCGCAAGTATTTTGTGTTAACACCTATTTTATATGTAACTTATATTTAACATTTTATATATATAAAGTTTCTGCAATTAAAAGTACTTAAATCAAAGCGGTATAATCGACAAGTATTTTGTAACAATGGCCATCAAAAAGAGCTAAAAATCTGTACATATTATTTTTAGAAAGTGTTTAATTTATAATTTTTGTAATTCGCACGTATGGGTGGATTCCAAACATATTTTCAAAATACTTATCCGGTAGTTAAATTAAAGAATTACTTAGTCCATTTTTTTAAAACCTTCAAGACGGCATAAATCCGCATAAGTATGCATGGGTATTTTCCAATCACGGTTTTTAAATTTTTTTTCAATATTTCACATTTTTGCTAAAAATAATTTTTTTTTATAAATAAAATTTATCTAATAAATAACTTTAATTATTACTCCCAGCTTTTGTCTGTTTCTTTAAATTTTAATTAAATATTTTTTTTTATATTACAAATCTCCATAGGTATATGAAGCTTTTGCAATTGAAAGGACTGAAATCAAACTGGAATCGACAAGTATTTTCAATCTAACTCCCATATTTTCTCTACTTATTTATATTTTATTACACCTTTTTTATATATTCCATAATAGTTTTCTGCAATTGAAAATATTGAAATCAAAAACACCTTCCAAGAAGGTGTCAAAACCCGCAAGTATTTTGTGTTGACACCTTTTTTATATGTAACTTATGTTTAACATTATGTATATATATATATATATATATATATATACAGTTTCTGCAATTGAAAGTACTGAAATCAAAGCGGCATAATCGACAAGTATTTTGTATATATTACCGTAAATTTGTGATTAATTAAACATTTACATATATTTCTTAAACTCCAGAAAAAGTTCTGCAATAGAAAGTACTGAAATCAAAGCGGAATCAACAAGTATTTATTTTTAAAAATACAAATATCTATTAAATTGAAAACAAACATTTTTTCAGAAAAGCATCCTACAAATTTACATTTCAATTCTAGTCCTGTCATGTCCTACAAGCAATAAATAAATAATTTTTTAATAATTTTATTAATTTCTGCAAAACTGATAAAAAATAAATTTCTGACTTTTTTATTCTCTTTAAATACACAATGTCTATCCTTCCCGTGTCTTACAGCAATAGATAAACAATTTTATATAATAATAATAATAATATTCATTTGTGCAAAATTAATTTCTGCAAAACTAATAAAAAAGTAATTTCTCTCTTTTTTATTCTCTTTAAATAAAATAATACTTGCACCACCGTTGGTTAAGTATTTCAAAATTTTTTTATGATTTACTAATAAGGTAAAAGTACCAATTACTGGACACCTAAGGAAATTAGACATTATGTTTAATGTATAGTTTGTTGAAAAATATACACAAAATTAAAAACTATTAGTTCTAAGAAAAAGTATTTGCTTTATAGCGTGTGTTGCATTGCAAACGCACTAATCTTCATGTTTAATTTTCATAATATAAATGAAAATACAATTGATGACATTGAACCAATATCTGGACTAACAAAACGTGATTGTACCTCTGTCCCAATAACTGTACGTAACTTTACCATGCTGTAAATGATAATTTAAAAAGCAACTGCACCATAATAAATAATTAATAAATACGTAAAATCTGTGCAGAGAATATAATTATTTATTAATTAATGTATAAAGTTTTTTACGAAGGAAAGTATATAAAGTAAAGTAAAGGTTAAATAAGAAACTTATATTAAATACGTTTATTACAAAATTTTAACAAATTTAACAATGTATGAATGTTTCTGATTAATATTTACACACTTATATTAATATTAAATGAATAAACTGAAACAGTTATTTTAATATGCAGTATTTAATTATAAAACTTGTAGGTTAACTTTGTCTTATTCTAAATTTACTAATTTTTCTTATACAATGTATTAAATTAATATGAAAAACAACTACATACATTATAGTATAAATAAATATAACTGTAAAATAGTTAATACTTACTCAATTCTTTAATGAATAAATAATAATTTAGAACAAAAGTCGAGATCATGAGAAATTATTACACTGGTCAGTTACTAGGACAAACCTCGATAGAACGTAACAAATAATATAAACTATATTTTTAATAAAAAAAAAGTATAAAGCAACAAAAACATATTGTTTAATATTGATTATAGTACATTAAAAATTATGTTTATGCATTTTTTAGATGTTATAACTAATAAATATATCCCAAATCGCCTTAAGCGTGCACGCGAATTTCTTAGCAAATCGTTCAGAAAATCCGTTATTTTAGTATTGTGAACATCATTATAGTCAAATATTGATTTTTTATATAAATTAAAACAAAACCGACATAAAACTTTTTTTCGTTTAAGCTAACGAATATTCAAAGTATTTAAATATATTAAATACGTTTATATGTCTGCTCTCATAATTTTGCAAAACGTAATTTTCCATTCGTGTCCAGCATCTGGGACTTGTCCAGTCATTGGTACTTTTACCTTATCCTCTTGTATACTGATGATAGTTTAAAAAAAGTTGAAATAAAGCAATCGAATGTTTAAAACCTAATATTTCTAATTTGGAATTGAACGTGTCTATTCTTTTTCTAATCATAAATAGTTGTCAAGTGCGGGTGCTTTGTTTAACTGCTGAATTCAAATAAAAATTAATCGCTGATACGATATATACAGGTCTCATGAGAAACATTAAGTCATATATATACTTAATCTAACCTTAAAATATTTATAAGCCCTTGATAGAAACATGCATATACAGTGTGTTATGCAGTTAGAATTAGACTTAACATACAAGAAAAAGAAAGCAATTCAACGAGTGGTGCAAGTATTATTTTATTTAAAGAGAATAAAAAAGAGAGAAATTACTTTTTTATTAGTTTTGCAGAAATTAATTTTGCACAAATGAATATTATTATTATTATTATATAAAATTGTTTATCTATTGCTGTAAGACACGGGAAGGATAGACATTGTGTATTTAAAGAGAATAAAAAAGTCAGAAATTTATTTTTTATCAGTTTTGCAGAAATTAATAAAATTATTAAAAAATTATTTATTTATTGCTTGTAGGACATGACAGGACTAGAATTGAAATGTAAATTTGTAGGATGCTTTTCTGAAAAAATGTTTGTTTTCAATTTAATAGATATTTGTATTTTTAAAAATAAATACTTGTTGATTCCGCTTTGATTTCAGTACTTTCTATTGCAGAACTTTTTCTGGAGTTTAAGAAATATATGTAAATGTTTAATTAATCACAAATTTACGGTAATATATACAAAATACTTGTCGATTATGCCGCTTTGATTTCAGTACTTTCAATTGCAGAAACTGTATATATATATATATATATATATATATACATAATGTTAAACATAAGTTACATATAAAAAAGGTGTCAACACAAAATACTTGCGGGTTTTGACACCTTCTTGGAAGGTGTTTTTGATTTCAATATTTTCAATTGCAGAAAACTATTATGGAATATATAAAAAAGGTGTAATAAAATATAAATAAGTAGAGAAAATATGGGAGTTAGATTGAAAATACTTGTCGATTCCAGTTTGATTTCAGTCCTTTCAATTGCAAAAGCTTCATATACCTATGGAGATTTGTAATATAAAAAAAAATATTTAATTAAAATTTAAAGAAACAGACAAAAGCTGGGAGTAATAATTAAAGTTATTTATTAGATAAATTTTATTTATAAAAAAAAATTATTTTTAGCAAAAATGTGAAATATTGAAAAAAAATTTAAAAACCGTGATTGGAAAATACCCATGCATACTTATGCGGATTTATGCCGTCTTGAAGGTTTTAAAAAAATGGACTAAGTAATTCTTTAATTTAACTACCGGATAAGTATTTTGAAAATATGTTTGGAATCCACCCATACGTGCGAATTACAAAAATTATAAATTAAACACTTTCTAAAAATAATATGTACAGATTTTTAGCTCTTTTTGATGGCCATTGTTACAAAATACTTGTCGATTATACCGCTTTGATTTAAGTACTTTTAATTGCAGAAACTTTATATATATAAAATGTTAAATATAAGTTACATATAAAATAGGTGTTAACACAAAATACTTGTGGGTTTTGACACCTTCTTGGAAGGTGTTTTTGATAAGTAATTTGTATTCAAATGGCAATTACATGAATGTACAACAAAATAAAAACAATTAAAAATGGTAATTTTTTGTCCAAAAATGAAAACAAAATTTGTGGCCTCCAATGACCTCCTCCCCCCATTCAGTCCCCAGACTATTTGTATGTAGCACAATTCCCATTGATTTTTTTGTTATACGTGTTAAATCCAAAAAGAACGTTTGCAAATTTATTTTAAAGTTCATTGTGTTAAAATGCTGTATTTCACTCAAGTATAGCTCTCTAATTTTTACTTTTCATAAAAGTCCGCATTATTACTTTATTAATTTGTGTAATTTGATAAGCATTACTTTTTCTATTTATTTATCTGCAATGTGCAATAAATTTTACTCTAATACATTCATGCATATTTAAAAAATCTAAATTTTTAATCGTTTATAAATTGTCCACTTTTATAATACCTTTATTCTGCAAATTCCATAAAGTTTTCAAAAAAATATTATGAGACATCATTAAGTATGTCAAAATTAGAATTAATAAGATTATACATTATAAAGTTACAAGTGTGCTTCATACGAGTCTTGTTTGTCAATTACTTTTAAGTATTTTGTTCATTATTTATAATTCATTATTATTAAATATATTTTTTAAAATACACTAATTAATTGGTAAAATCATGTAGATTGTTTATAAATACTTACTTAAGTGAAATAATAAATTTCTATTTATTTATCTGCAATGTACAATAAATTTTACTCTAATACATTCATGCATATTTAAGAAATCTAAATATTTAATCATTTATATAAATTGTCAACTTTTATACGTATAATACCTTTATTCTGCAAATTCCATAAAGTTTTCAAAAAAATATTATGAGACATCATTAAGTATGTCAAAATTAGAATTAATAAGATTATACATTATAAAGTTACAAGTGTGCTTCATACGAGTCTTGTTTGTCAATTACTTTTAAGTATTTTGTTCATTATTTATAATTCATTAATTAAATATATTTTTTAAAATACACTAATTAATTGGTAAAATCATGTAGATTGTTTATAAATACTTACTTAAGTGAAATAATAAATTTCTATTTATTTATCTGCAATGTACAATAAATTTTACTGTAATACATTCATGCATATTTAAGAAATCTAAATATTTAATCATTTATATAAATTGCCAACTTTTATACGTATAATACCTTTATTCTGCAAATTACATAAAGTTTTGAAAAAAATATTATGGGACATCATTAAGTATGTCAAAATTACAATTAACAAGATTATACATTATAAAGTTACAACTGTGCTTTATACGAGTCTTGTTTGTCAGTTACTTTTAAGTATTTTGTTCATTATTTATAATTCATTATTAATAAATATATCTTTAAAGTACATGAATTAATTGGTAAAATTATGTAGAATCTTTATAAATACATAGTGAAGTGGTATAATAATTATTTTACAGAACTACTAATAAAAACTTGTATTTAAAAAAATAGCGCAAGGCAGTATACTGGGTTCTCTATGTTAGGAACTGTATTAGATTAAAATAATAATTTATATTGTTTCATTGGTGATATAGCATATAATATTTACAAGGTAAAATGTTCCTCACAGCAAATTTGCTTTAATTTTACTTTATACTAATAATTTTTCATTTCAGAGACGTTATTTGCTTAAAATTAATATATTTTAAAAATAACCCTTTCTTATTCAGTGAATTTAATATGATACACTTGTAGTTTTAATTAAGCTAAATTTATTTGTAACAAATTAAATTCTATATTATTGGGTTACTATAATAATTAATGACAACAGTACAATTTAATATTATAATTTTAGTACAACACAAGAAATTCTATTTAATTACTTAACTATATCTGTTAGTTAGTGTCACTATCAAACATTTTATAGGCATGTGAAAGTTACAAAATTATTAAATGCCTTTTACACTTACCAAACAACTGACACATTGATTTTATTTAAATATTAAAAAAGGTATTCAATAAATATATGTAAAGAGAACAATAACTTATCAACATTCTTTTAAATTATTTAAGTCAGTACATATAATACTATTAAGCAATCATTTCACTTAACGTTGGAAAGAATATCATACTACATATGTTATAGTCCATATAATTATTAAATATTATGTACTTGGCAAAGTATCGAACACATATATTGGCTTTATATAGAAAATAAAATGATTATTCAGTAATTTTAATTAGGATAGAGAACGATCAAGCATCCACTTAATTAAAATCTATTGTTTTTTAAATTATTTTGGTCAATGTGGAAAACATTGAGATATCATAAGGGATTCATTATAAAAATACAAGCATAAGTCCCTTCAAATAATATAAACTTAAAGCAAACACATCAAATTATACAAATAAAATGAATTAATAATATAATAAATATAATTAAAATAATGTAATAATATACATTTATTTTTTGTGCAATTCTTATTAATATTATACTTTAAGATTAAAAAAAGTTATACCATCGCTTGCATGGAAATGAAAACATTGTTTTCATGGTTAGAATTTTATCAATGTTTGTCTTTCTCTCTCTCTCTCTCTCTCTCTCTCTCTCTCACTCTTTCTCTCGTCGAGATGTCAAAGGTCGACATACTAGTATAGGATATGGGCGAATATGAAATCTTCACCTTGCAATAGTATCTGCATTGCACTACAATAAAAAATACCGAAACGGAATAATGTGAGGTATTGGAAATAATTACGTAAATTAATAATTTTAATTCATAACTTTTCACACAAAATCAGCCAGATGATTCAACTGTGACAAATTCATTTAAGTCACTTTATTGGCATCGTATCTAGGTACATATTGCCAAACTGTGACAAAAGTATTCACCTGAAACTAGCTCCCTCTCGTGGCCACGTTTGAACTTCTTCTATAAGTTTTTACTTCTGTACGCGCTCTCTCACTGGCTGGAAAGCATTGTTTCTCTTTCTATCTCATGCCTTTCCTATACTATCTCTATCTCATTTTGTTTGAAGTTGACTATATATATCAAAAGGGAGAAGACGAAAATTGAGGAAAGGAAATCAGCAAGCAATATCTTTGGCATCGATTTTCTTGATTGTGCGTAAATGAATTCGTGTAAAACTTGTTGTACAGTGAAGATTAATAAATAAGGAACGTAATGCGTGGTCAATAGCACACATACATAATGTAATAATGCAGCGGTTAGAAAAGTAAAAATCTGGGGGGCTAGTTAGCTGTATATAATGGCTCTCGCGCCTATACTTGCGTCAGGCGCTATCGCGCCTTTTGATTTAATTTCAGAAAATTATATTTAATAAATTAAAATGTTTAAAATGCTAAATAAAATAGAATAAAATAGAAAAATGTAACCCGGCAAGCCGCTACAAAATAAATTTTTTATATGCATGGGTTTTTCACTCTTTGAAGAGTGAATAAATCATACGAAAAGTGATTTTTAACTTGAAGCCGACTATGCTGCACTTTTGACTAGTCAAAGAGTGAAATATCACTCCATTCGAGTGAAATTTCGCTCTTCAACACTTAGAGAGTGATTTATAAAAAAAATCAAAAAGAATTCTTTCTTAACGGTTTAAAACGACGTTACAATCCGCATAAAGAAAACTCAAAAAAGAATTGAACGTCCATGGACATTTGTTGATTCTAAAAGAACTCTTGTTCAATTCTTTACTTGGGTTGTTTTTATGGGGAATGACTTTTAGAAGTATAAAAGAATACTTTTCAAATCATTTAATTATTTTTTTTGTAATATAAGATTTCTTTTTCACTTCTTTAATATTTCTTTCATGGGATATACCATTCGTAAAATTTCATTCGAATTTAAAGAATTCTTTATTAATACTTAAAACATTACAATATACCGGACATTCGTTATATTTATAAGTTATTGTAAAGAATTCTTTTTAAATTCTATGAAAAATTAGAATTTAAAAAGAATTCTTTAAAAAATATTATTTATTTCTTTGTCCTTATCAGGTTATTTATCCTGCATTATGTTTCCAAAAAAGCCCCGATTACGTAGAAAAAAGTAGAAAAAAGCAAATAAAACTTAAAAATTTATTAAAAATCAATAACTCAAAATCGCACATTCTTATACCTACCTAGAATGTTAACTTTTTGGATGTATAAAAACATACTAAAATTTAAACAGAAAAAATGCATTTTTTGAGATATTCGCATTGAACACTTGAAAAAAAATCGCCTTTTGTTGATTTCTGACGTTATAATCATTGCGGGATTCATTTTGACCATAAAAATATATGTATTTTTACATAAAGTACGTAACATTACCCATATTTTGAAAAAAAATTCACCTCAAAAAGTTAAATAAAATCAGTTTTTTTTTTATTATTTTAACGCCGTTCTTTTTATGCTCCCAAATCGGTGTTAATCAGCGATGGAGGTCATATGTCTTTGTTAAGAACGTACTTGTAGAAAATACATTCCCCAGTGGTGCTTGCATCAATCGA
The DNA here is from genome assembly GCA_026168455.1 of Theocolax elegans. Lineage (NCBI taxonomy): Eukaryota > Metazoa > Arthropoda > Insecta > Hymenoptera > Cerocephalidae > Theocolax > Theocolax elegans. Next base: position 1,432,445 of record CM047431.1, read on the forward strand.
ACCTGAGACCTCCAGCTTACGAGCCCGACGTCCTACTCAACCGAGCCATCGCAGGCCTCAAACTAAAGTTACAGCGATTTGAAAATGAAGATTGATTAAAAAATTAATTAATCTTCGCTATTAGGTTTAATATTCAGATGGCTTTAGTATAATGTATTAGGTTTAGTATCGTGTCTTACAGAAATGAATTAACAATATTTATTATAATATTCATATGTGACCGAAATTTTTCATTTTTATTGTTTTTAATATAAATAATACTTGCACCACTGTTGTGTAAGTGATTCGCAGTTTATTTAAATTTACTAATATTCTTCTGTACGATTTTGAATCAATCGTCTTAAGTAATTAATTAAACAAAAGGCGCGATAGCGCCTGACGCAAGTATAGGCGTGAGAGCCATTATATACAGCTAACTAGCCCCCCCCCCCAGATTTTTACTTTTTAACCACTTCAATATTACTTATTTATTTTGTGCTATTGGCCACGCATTACTATCCTTATTGCTAACCCTTACTGTACAAAAAGTTTTGTCCGAATTCATACACGCATAATTAAGAAAATCGATGCTAAAGATATTGCTTGCTGAATTCCTTTTCTCGTCTCCCTATATAAATATATGTCTATAGAAAGCGAAAAGAGATAGCGATATGGGAGATGTGTGAAATAGAAAGAGAGCGTTGCGTGACAGCCGGTCAAAGAACGCGTACAGAGCTCCCAACGATTGGCAGGACATTTAGTTTAGAAGTGGCAGCGAGAGGGCGCTATATTATACTGCTACTGTCATCTCAGTACTCTCTCTTGACATGCATTTTGTTATAGATTTATATCAAAGTATAAAGTATTCAACAATCATTTATAGTGTCAAATTTTTTATTAATTTAAATTTTCTGAATTATTCTGATTAAAAAATAATTTTTTAAAATTTTTATAAGCATAGAAAGGTTGTCGATACAATGCTTTGCACATTGCAGTCAAAGTCACACAAAGTCCACAAATGTGTAAATTAAAATTTGGATACCATTGGAAATTCAGAATTTATTAAAATGTTTTATGATGAAACCCATAAAATCAAAAGTTATGTAGATAGGGCATACATGTTACAAGATTTTGTTTAAACATGGTGAAATTCACTACAGCTCCAGTCATTGAAAATGAATAGTATAATTATTATATTACTCGAGTAACTGGGAAGTCCATTCAGATTATATGCAAGCTATCATATGTGATGAATTATTATCAATTAGTTTGTTTTACTTTTATTTGTTTGCCACAAAGTCTCTCGAGAGGATATAGTCATAAAGTAAAATAGCAATTTCACACAAATAAAATAGCTTGCGTATAGTCTCAATAGACTTCCTATAGTGCCTCCAGTATAGTGGATATAACATTTTTCAAAGTGTGATTGGAAACCATACTTGCAAATGTTGACATATTCGTAGGTGTTTTTATTAATACATCAATGTATAATTTTAATAAATTAATAAAAAAGAAAAATAAAATAAAAATATTTAATTATCATTTCATTTATGCATTAAAAAAATGGTTATTTCTTACAAAACAGTAAAATGAAACATTTCCTAGTTGCATTGTATTTATTTTACAAACAAATTTGTGTATTATGACATATCTAGTAATCATTAATTCAAAGAAAAATACAAATACGGTTAACAGTGAATTACGCCACCATACCATATATCCATTAGATAATATGTACAATGTATTTTTTTCTCTTCTTGACAAGTCACAATTAAACTTGCATAGAATAAAGGATCATCGATTTATTCCTTAAATATAATTATGTAAATCAAAATATATACTATATAGTTTAGATTACAACTGGACTGGCACATGTAATAGAAAGTTTCTTCTCGAAGCGACTAAAATTTGCCCATTATTATATTATAACACATTTGTTTCTGCTATTTGTGGGACTATATATATTTCAGTTTATAGTTAGATTTAAGACAGAACCACAATTATTTACTTACACAAAATTTGTTTCATTAATTAAATCAATGACTCAATTACAGAATTATCCTATGTTGGTACTTTCAATTCTTTCAATTCTTATATCAATGCAGCTTATAGTTTCTTTCATAAACATAAATATCTTACCATATAGTTTATATATGGCGGGATCTATATGGCCATAATAAATGTTTCAAAATTTCAGGCGTTATTTGCAGATTATAAGGTACAGATAAAAAATTTTTTTCACTAAAAGTTACTGGTGCAAAGTGCAACTATTCTCTTCGCTTTTCTTCACATTTTGAGTTTACATACATTATATAAGCGATAAAATTTTAAAAAACTCGAGAACAAATTATTTCTCAAATTTCGGTGTTTTTTTGTTTACATTGGTCTTATCATTTTTTCTTTAAATCTGGCCAAAATTTTGACAAGGGATTTTGACAGCAGAAAATCTTACTTTAGAATGTCTAGTAGCAAATTTTTTTTTAACACGCACGAATTTAGCGTTTTTGCGCCCTAAAAATAGCGCCTAAAGTATCCCTTTAGCAACCGGCGGGGGCAAAAGTACTTTAGCGCTGCCGAGATTCAACAAACAAGAAAGACTCATTATCTTATCTACTCCCTAGATTTAGCGTAATGATGCGTGCGTGCTTGCGCCTATGCGTGTACATATATATATATATATATGGGCTATTTCACGTAAACTGATACAATGAAAATTTTAAATCGCTCCAAAATTTGAGAACAGGCTGAAAATATCTTCAAGATAGAAAAAAAATTTTAGTTGTTAAAAATAATTTACCTAAGAGTTATTCCACCATGAAAAATGGAAATTTTTCAATTTTTTAGAAAATTTTCTATTTTCAGTCATTTATCTCAAAATCTATTAATTTTTTTGAAAAAACATTACAAACAACTTTTGATCAAAATAATCTTTAGAACTTATCTACCTGGGTTACAATTCTTAATTTTAAAATCTCGAAGAGATAGAACGAGCGTAAATATTGAATATGAAAAAAAGGCGACCACGCCACGATCGATTTTGATCTTACACCGCTTAAAAGATCACATTTTTCGAGAGCCTTCGAATGGCGGCGGTTAGATTATTGGCCAAGACCGCTGGTGTTATACCTCATAAACCTCATAAAATCACTAATTTTTTTGTATTTTAGGGCATAACCTACAACAGTGGTCTTGGCCAATAATCTAACCGCCGCCATTCGAAGGCTCTCGAAAAATGTGATCTTTTAAGCGGTGTTAGATCAAAATCGATCGTGGCGTGGTCGCCTTTTTTTGATATTCAATATTTCCGGGCGTTCTATCTCCTCGAGATTTTAAAATTAAGAATTGTAACCCAGGTATATAAGTTCTAAAGATTATTTTGATCAAAAGTTGTTTGTAATGTTTTTTCAAAAAAATTAATAGATTTTGAGATATATGGCTTTGAAAATAGAAAATTTTCTAAATAATTGAAAAATTTCCATTTTTCATGGTGGAATAACTCTTAGACAAATTATTTTTAACACCTAAAAATTTTTTTCTATCTTTTTGAAGATATTTCCAGCCTGTTCTCAAATTTTGGAGCGATTTAAAATTTTCATTGTACCAGTTGACGTGAAATAGCCCATATATATATATATATATATATATATATATATATGTACACGCATAGGCGCAAGCACGCACGCACCATTACGCTAAATCTAGGGAGTAGATAAGATAATGAGTCTTTCTTGTTTGTTGAATCTCGGCAGCGCAAAAGTACTTTTGCGCCCGCCGGTTGCTAAAGGGATACTTTAGGCGCTATTTTTAGGGCGCAAAAACGATAAATTCGTGCGTGTTAAAAAAAAATTTGCTACTAGACATTCTAAAGTAAGATTTTCTGCTGTCAAAATCCCTTGTCAAAATTTTGGCCAGATTTATAGAAAAAATGATAAGACCAATGTAAACAAAAAAACACCGAAATTTGAGAAATAATTTGTTCTCGAGTTTCTTTACATTTTTATCGCTAATATAATGTATACTTTGTAACGCTGCAATGGGGATCAGGGTGCAGGTTAATGAGGGTCAGCAAATACTTATTAATAAAATAGATATTTATTAAAACTAATATAAAATGACTAAGGGTGGGCGCCAGCCGCGTTATCTCGCGACGAATCTCGATAACACGCGGGTTATCGGTAAGTACTTGGGGCGGTGCTCCGCTATTATAATCCCGGTTCGCTGTAGGGGGGAGGAAGGGGAAGGATGGGACGGACGGGATGCTCGCACGCACCTTCTGCGGTACCCGGCGGTACCGTCAGCAGGGAAGTAATAGTTCACCAACCTTTTCGTCGTCTCCGGAACACCAGGTTGGGACGCTATTGCTTTCTCTCTCTCTTTCTCTCTCGCTTTGCTCACTCGTATTCGATTTCTCCGACTTCGAGGCACAAGACACTATATCGGGCTATCGATAGATTTGTCCGTTCAGGACGGCGGACCGTAGAGCTCTGACTCTCGGCGTGCTCGAGAGCCCCGTGTTCGTACCGCGCGCCTGCGCAGTACGTACTCGTGCGCGGCACCTCGATCTCGCGTCGTGCGAGCGTGTCGAGTGCCGCGGTGTTCAGGCTGTATCGGTACGAATCGGCTGTATGGTGCTGTATGCCGCGATGACAACCTGGTGCTGCTGTCGTCTCGGAGACGAGGTACAACCTCTTCCCAGGTAACTAATAGTTCATTAGCTATTTACTGCGTTCTTCAACGGGTACGGCATGAGTTTCAGGTACGAAGCTTACCCGCCGTCGCTTGCTACTCGAGGCCGAGTCCCTCCTCTCTCTCCTCGACGACGTTGACCTCGCTGATGACTAGCCTCTCCGTCTACGGCTCTAGGTGGGTACTTGGTCGTGAGGTTTACACACATGTGTGTGTCTGTATGCGTTATTGTCCGAGATATCGGCTGTACACGTTGTTTGTGTACATTAACCTAACCTCAATTTACCCTATGATGTTCCTTGTATAGCTGTAGTAATTATATACAGCTGTACATATCTTTCCTTTTCTTGTGTCTTCTTGGCTATGGCTATTTATCCTCTTCCTTGCTCCTTACCCTATTGATGTGTTTTTGTTCTTATTAACATCTCTCTTACAGCTGTATCTTGCTTGGCGTTGGAGGTTCTTCGGCTTCCTGCCTGGGTACCACCTCATCGCCTTGGCTGCTATGCTGTGAGGCTTCGCCTCCCTTGACTATCCTGTTGGCTGTGCCAGACTCGGAGGAGCCTACCTGATAATCTGAGCTCGCCCAAGATCCTCATCGCCAGGACCACTTCAGTGTTGTGTGCTGTGCTTGGGAAAGGGTTATTAGAACGTGAGGGTAGGCAGGACGTAGTTAATGTGCGGGTAGGTGGCTAGGGAATAGTATATGGGTTGGTAGTGTAGCTAGGGATTCGTCCAGCTTATCCGGGTAGGTAGGTGTTTGTCAGGGGTTCTGTCGCTCGCTCTTGACATGTGCAAAGCACATTGTCACAACTCCCCCCCACCAAACCGAAATTACGCGGAAGTCGTAATTTCAATAAAATGCTAACAGTAATGCTAAGCTAAAAAAAAAAATAAAATAACAAATGCTGCTAATTACTATTTTGCTTAAAATTTCCTATGCTCATGTAATGCTAAAGTTGATGGGGGTAATTACGCTCGCTTACTTAATAAATATCCAAATAGCCGGTGCTATTGGTACGGGGTATAAGTGTATAGTCTCCTTGACTAGCTGCTTGGCTGGAATCTGTGTATGTATACGCGCTGTATGGTGTATAACTTTTTAGCTGCTTTTAAATAATTTAAAATTAATTTTACTATAACGACGACTGGCCCCAATACATAAAATATACATAATAATATAGAATATTCGCATTTGTTTGAGAGCTCTATCCCTACTCGCGATACTCTCATACCTCATACTTACATGATGGCAGTCATACACATACTGTTATACAAATTAATATGTAAATTAGGAATTAATGAAAATTAATAATAGTATATTACACACCTAGGGAGGTAAAGTATTGGTCAGTCCATAGCACATGTAAATTGGCACCTGAGCCGAAGGCGAGGGTGGCAAACATGTGCTATGGGATGACCATTTCACCTCCCGTGGGATGTATACTATTTTTCACCACCAGTAGTCCGAAAATAACACATTCCTTTTTCGGTGCCGGGAGGGAATGTGGTACTTTCGGTCTACGTGTGGTGAAAAATAATGAACATGATATAGTATAAAATATAAAAAGAAAATTAATAAGGTGTGGTGAATTATTACCTTCTGCTGCTTGTGAGTTCCTCGTTTTAAACTCTTTCTTTTACCGATTCATTTAATCATTACATATAATTTAAATTATTTGTTTATTTGCTCTGCTTTATAATCACCACCCTTATTGCTTGGGAAAATTTGCCATTTTGGGTTGGGGTCTTAATAATTATACTACATGGATTACGTTATATGTATAATTTTATTCATATAAAAATAAAATTTTAATCTTTATAAATCGTCGCTTGTACGGGAAGTGTATTTGGGGGAATATGTTTTGGGAAGCTGTATAGGAGGGGATTTATTTCCTCCCTCCCATTTTCCTCTGCATCTCCCAATAGCCCTCTGCGCAGCGGCGGCAGTTTTTGGAGAAAACTCCCCTCCTCCCGCAGTTCCTGCAGAAAACTGCGTTTGGAGAGGGGCAGTTCCTCCAGCTATGTCCCAGCCCCCCGCAATTCCAACATCCCGGGCGGCATTCGCTCGGGTTGGGCCGGGACATACGTGCCTCTGCGGGGATGATTCCGCTCGTTGCTGATGCTGCCCCTACTGCAGCAGACGGCGTAGATCTGCAGGGGGGTTCAATGGGAGGGGGCAGGGTTGTGGGAGGCTGTACGGGTAGGGAAATTAAGGGGTCAAGCCTGGGTTAGCTGCTCAAAAAATCGATTTTTTTTTTATTAACTTTTTTTAAAGTATTTCTTACATAAAACATTATCCCAAAATTTGAAAAAAAACAAAAAATTTTTTCGCAAGTTATAATTGAAATAAAGTAAGCATCAATAGACATTATTTCTCTAAAATTATTTTTGCAAAAAAAGACATTTTATTTTAATTTAACTAAAATAATAATTGCGAGGTTTTCGACGTTTACATACACGTATATTAAACGAAGCAACTATCAAGCGTAGAGTTTGGTAAAGTAGAAATCTACTTTACCATACGATTCAAATTTAATAGTTAATAAATAAATGATTCTTTTTACTCTAATATACTGCACAAATACGTACAGTTCTATTTGAAGTAAATATTGCCTGCATTGATAAAGTATTTACATTATTTTAGTAAATACTCAGTGGATTTTAAATTAAAAGTATATTTTTAACTTTAAATTTTATTAGTTTTAAGAAATTAATTATAAGTTTATACAAAAAACGAGCAGTAAAACAAATGCCAGACTCAAGTAACAGAATACCTGGTACATCTGCTCATAAAAAAATTATCAACATCAGTAAGATCCAACTACGATGCACTTCCATCAACATTGATCCAGATCAAGTAAAAAGTTAAAAACTGATACCATTGAAGAAAGTAGCACAGAAAATAAAATTATAGATATATCACTACTTTTCCCAACATTAGAAGAATTTTTAGTTTGTCAGAATTGTCATGGTACAGTTAAATTTTCTGAAGTTGATGTGAGAGGTTTGGGAAGTAAAATAACAATAACATGTACAAACTGTTTTAAGGTATTTGTTATTGATTCAAGTAGAAAAGTTGGAAAAAAAGTAATGCTTATGAAATAAATAGACGTTAGTGTACACAATGAGAACTCTTGGTCATGGGCATGCTGGTTTAGTTACTTTTTGTGGAAATATGGATTTGCCGAGTCCAGTTTCTCACAGTAATTATGACATTATTAATACAGAGATAAAAAATGTTTGTAAAGAAGTTGGTAAACAGTCTATGAAAGCAACTGTCGAGCAAGTATATGATTCAACAAGTCAGAATTGCCATATAAGTGTATCAGGTGATGGTTCTTGGAGGAAGCGAGGATTCAATTCTCTGCAAGGTGTTGATACTGCATGAGAATGAAAAAGTAATTGACGTTCCTCCAAAGCAATATTTTTGCAGAGCATGTGAATTGCGACCAGAAGAAGAAACAAAAGAATATAGAGAGTGGTACTTTACGGCATGAAATATACTAATTATATTGGAGGTTTGAAACACTTTCACAAATAAGTACACATAAAATAACTTCAACTACATAATATCGCACTAAGCACAAATGCACTGAGCATAACAAAACACTTGTTTATAATTTTATCTGTATTCTGCAAATATTGTATATCTAAGTGTTGACACATTGGTTATGCTGAAATGGAGAAACAAAGAATCAATTTCTTGACATAAACAAAATATAAATTTAAGGTTATGCAAATACTTATCTGATATAATTTGTTCATGCAGTTTTATAAACCACTAGTTTTTTTTACTTATTTTATTTAGATATTATATAATATAATATATATAATATATAATTCTACTTGATATTATAATAGCTTAAAACTGAACTACAAACGTGTGGCTGGTGCACATTTCCATTAGTAGCTGTAACACTATCTATGCCTCTCTCTTTCTCTATCACCTGACAAGGCTATTCGAAAAATCAATAATCTTATGGAAGACTTGTCATGTGAGAGAGAGAGAAAGAGATATTGTACACAACTGTCAAACAGTATTTGTTTTTACTGCATTCTTTACATACTTTTAATTAAATTTAATGCTTATAATAAAAATTATAATCATATAATATAATATAATAATCATAGTATAAATATTATTATATAAAATAGTCATAAACTATATATAAAATAATCATGTATTAATATTCAATAATAGCTAAGTATTCTTTTAGTTTTCAAAAATTTTATTCCTCTTTTTATAAAGATGATTCTTGATGTTGACTTTCTGTTATTTTAGATAATACATGTATATTAAAAAAATATACTGAGTATTATATTAATAAAACCAGAAAAAAGTCACTATAAACCTATTAAATATACATATTATTAAGATTACACATACAAATTGTACGATACCTGAAGAATATGGTATTAGAATTATAAAATAAGTAAAACTTTAAATCTAATAAGTGAAACTTTAAATGCATTTATCTCATTAATGCTTTTTTAATGATTTTAGCTTACTTGCCGCAGGATATTTCAGAGCCAGGTTGATGAATCACTTTGAAATTTTGGGGAAACTTTTAAAATATATATTTCTACGGACTTATGTTGCCCAATTTTCAAAAAGATAAGTTTTAGGTGAATGTTATGTACGTATACGTACATAACATTCACTATTTTTCTTGTTATTATCAACTTTTATATTTAATACATTGTTATTAATTTTTTTTCAGAAAAGGAAAAACATAAGTCTGTAAACGTATATTCCATGAACATTTTAAGCCTTATTAGACATTAAAAGATGCATTCAATGCTTCAATATCCTACGGCAACTGCAAAAATTAATCAATTTTTTAATATCATTATAAGTTTAATAACCAGGATTAAAAATGCATTATAAACATTTTTTATATTGATAAATATAATGTATAATACATATATATTATGTAAAAAAAATTAATATGTGAGAAGAATTAAAAAAAAAAAAATTATTCTAATAATAATTATTTATTTATTGAAAACATTTAACCCAGGCTTGACCCCTTAAGGGTGGTAGGGTTGGGGATGTGGGTGATTGTGTTTGGGTATTTGTGGGGTTTGGAATATCTAGGGACATCAGTGAAACGGGTTTTGGGGATGTAGTGGATGGGGGAGCAGGTAGGGGCAAGGGAGCTGTAATGGGTGTGGGTGGGTTGGGCACGGGGCAGGGAGGGGGTATGTTCACGGGCACATGTATATATGTATACATGCCCGTGGACGGGTCAAGGACTGGGCGGGAAATAATTGGTTGGAGAGGGAAGGCTGGGATATAGAGGGAGGGTGGTTGGGATGGCGGTGTGGGAGTGGCTGTAGGGGGGCTGTATGCTGTTATGCTCGTGCTGGAGGTGGCTATTGGGGTGAGTGCTGCTATCTCCGTCCCTGGTGCCGCTGGGCGGAAATCAGGGTTGGCGCATAAATGACGTCCTCCCCTGACGCATCCTCTGGTACCTGGGCAGGTTTTGCGTTGGCCTGCTCCTGGAGGGGTGTGTACAGGTTCTTCACTTATTTCTAATCTTTCCAGGATCCTTTCCACGTCCTGCCCAGGTCTCCTCAACTCCGTGGGCCGTACGGTGAAGCGGCCACGGCCACGGGCCCTCTGCGTCGCTGACGCGCTTCTTCCCATTCTTTCCATCTAAGGGAAAGCTTATTCTTATTTTCTAATCTTGCTTAACTTACCCGTTGCTATTATCAGGTTTGATTCTTTTTATTTGCTAAAAATTTACATACTCAACTTTATTCTTTAATTGCCTTTACTAATCTTTCGGGGCCTACCTCGCTTTCTAGGTGGTTTATTGCTACTTGGGTGGTTTTGCTGTATATTTTGTGCTATTGGACGCTGCGAAGGGGGAGAATGCATTTTAGGTGGGATAACGTTTCTAGGAGGGATATAACGCTTAAGATCATTTACATAGACTTTTATTCTTCGCTTTGTATCCTCGTCTTCAACTATATAATAATTTGCTGAGACTACTTCTACTACTCTCGCAGGGCCTATGTTGATTGGTGCCATTTTTGCTGTAAAATGATTATCTTTTGAGGACAATACCCTATTGCGTCGACATACTCGATCGCCAACTTGGTATTGTACTAATCTGCGTCCTTTATTGTAGTGTCTAGCTTATCTAGCCACAGCTGTGTCTATATGTCTTCTAACAAGATCATATATTGCTGGAAGTCTATGTAATCTTTCGATCCATGCTGCTGTATTTGGTGCTGGAGGGGGGTCTGAGGACTCTAGGTGCTTTCGTATAAGGGCTGCTGGGATAGGGTTTCTGTCAAAATTTAAGAATGCTGGGCTGTATTTAGTTGTAGTGTAACGTACTGGTCAATCCTTCGGACTTTACGCAGTTCGTAAGTTTGAGATGGGATTAGATGTCTCGTGGCTCGGAGGGACTAAATCGTTTCTCCCGTACTCTCGATGATTGATAGGCGTGGTGACCCTCCGTTGAGCTTAATGAGGCAGCGTGTGGCAAAGCTTTATTTATGTGAATTTACAAGATGGCAGAAGTGCCAAAACCCTCGTGTAAAGTGCAGTTTGTTTCTCTCGTGATTGGAAAGCCTGTCCTCCTCGATGATCCGATGTATATTTACTTTCCGTGCTTTTAAATTATATACTTTACCTCGACGTTATACTTTTATTAATACCTAGTTCCTTCTATGTATATAAGGAAAGATTAGTAAAGAAATAAATAACTCGATAATCAACTTTAACCTGATAAAGTGGTACGATTATTTATTTATTTTTAGTGTACACTCTTCGCGTTATGTCGCGGGTGCTCGTGCACGTACGAATATAAATCAGTATAATTAAGCGATATTAACAATGAAATATTGACTGGAACGGTAATTAAAACGCGTCCGCTTACTATCGGTATAAATTAGAATATACTTTGTATCTTAATAGAAGAAGACTGTTCGAAGATTATCGGAGTGGCGCGATTGCACGTCCGTTTGGTATCAAGGCAGTCTGAGCACTGGCGGGAGTCGACGAGCACACTGCGCTCGTGAGTAGCATCGTGGCGGGGATAGTTCAGTCTGATTGGTCGCGCGTGACGATACATAGAAGGTTCTAGAAGCGTTGGTCTCTTTTTATTGGTCCGTTGTTGTCAAGCGCGAAAACGCTGACTTAAACTTTACGCGAAAATATCGTAACACCGGATGTTATAAGGATACATGATATTTATTCCGTTGGCTTCTACGTCGTATAATTACTCTATATGCTTCTAGAATGTTCTATGTTCGTTGGTTTTACAATATTCGTTAATATATTATTGATTATCGGGAGGGGAAAAGGATCTTTATTACAAAAGTCTGTTGTATATGAAATTTCGAGTCGATCGCTTAAGTTGAATTTCGAAATAGAGACGTTTTTGTGTTTCGCAGTGCTGTTTACTGATGTTTCCTGTGGTTAGAAATATTCCTTTCTTATTTATAATAATTTTAAATGGTACATTACATTCATTTATAATAAGCATGCGTATATTAGTATAAAAAGTATGTATATAAGTAACGCTGGTTTTTCTTGCGATTGGTGCAATACGCGTAATACAATAATATTCATATAGTTCTTGTCCCTTTATATGTTTAAACAAAATTATAAATAAACAATTGCGTTGTAAGAGTCTTCAGATGGTACCAGTCGACGCTATTCATGATCGAGAAGTTGTTTCGGGAAGATTTGCCGTATGTCGGTAAGACAGTTTCACTCCTTATCGATGGTGGGTAATATACTACCGACTGTCGCATGTTGATGGTCGTCGGCAGCTTATCGTCTCCCTCTGGTAACATTTACCGGCAGCCGCCTCGTTTAGTTACGTGTCACTCGATCAACGTTGATAGAACTCTCATCCGCCAGAAATGGTCGGTGTATCGACTATTATTGGTGTTGGAACGTTTTCGTAGCAGGGCCAACCTCATCTGCGGATGTGCGTGGCTCGTCTCTGTAGTGGGCGATCTAGAATTTTGATCATTTATCCAACCACCGCGAGGGTGAACATACATTAGTATACTGTATATACGAATATGTGTTAACTATAGTGACAATGGATGGTATAGGTGGGAACAAATATGCATATCGTATAGAACGATGAATTTTAGGGGGGGTGGGGCTCTTATCAAAATTTTGATATCTGTCGTCGTTGTCTAGTAAACTCCAATAGTAGCGTACAGTTACGTCACAGTGCTTGAATTGATATATATATATATGTATATATGAGTAATCATACAATAATAAAAATAATAATAAATATCGGTTTAGGCGGTATATTCCATGGTCGTTATTGAGAATAGAAGTGCTCGACAGGTCGATGTTTGGTGTGTGGACCCAAGTCACTCCCACTCTTACAGCATTCAAGATATGCCTCTGAGACCGATTTCATATTAGTCGCTTAAGATCTACATACTGCCATCTATTCGCCTACGCAGATAAAAGTGTTTAACATTTATTGAAATAATATTGTACTTAAAATAACAATAGTATGTGATTAACAATTAAGTTAGATCGTTTATATTTCTTAGTTATACAATAAGAACAACATAGTAAGGTTGCAAATTCTGCGAGCTGAGCCTCATATCGTAACAGTAGAGTGGACGACTGTATTGAGAGCGAAGCAGAACTCTCCTAAATGTCGATCCCACTCCCGATGATCTTCCTCAATGAAGCTGTTTATCATCGGTTTTAGGTTTCTATTTACCCTTTCTATAGGGTTAGCTTGTGCGAAATAGGGCGGAATTAATGACTGTATAATTCCGTACTGCTGTAATTTCTCTGCAACTTGGCGATTTGCAAATTCTGTCCCATTGTCCGAAATTAGGTATTTGGAACAACCCCATCGGTTAATGACTAACTCATCGAACGTTTGGAGTACGCTTCTTGCGTCGGCTCGTCTCAACGCTTTCATTTCGACATAACGGGTAAATAAGTCCTCAAAGACTATTATGTACCTGAAACCTTGCTTTGATGGTGGTTTCGGTCCCATTATGTCGACTGCTACTACTGTCCAAGGTCCGTCTATGTTTCTGCCTTCCATTATTCCTGCTGGAGCCTGCTGATTGCTCTTGTGGGCTTGACACTCTTGACAAGCTCTCACGTAATTGCAGGTATCATAGTATATACCTGGCCAGTAGTAGTAGGTGGCTAACCTTGCATAAGTTTTGTCATTTCCCAAATGACCGGCTTGCGGGGTGTAGTGCGCTTCATAGAGAGCTTTCTCTCTATCAGCTGCTGGCAGAATTAGCTTCCAAGCATCTAAGTCGGGGACTAATGGGTCTACGAGGGGATTGGGACGGTGTGCGTATAAAAGGTTGTCTTTTATACATAAATCAGGGTATTTTTGAGGAGATTTTATTACTGCTTGGATCTTCATTTGGTACCAAGGATCGCTCGTATTAATTGTGGCTGTAGCTGCTAATGCTGTATCTTCATATGCTCTTGAAAGTGCGTCAGGTACCTTGTGGTATGCTCCTTTCCTGTGCACAAATTTAAATTTATAATTTTGCAGGATTGTGTTCCATCGAGCCAATCTGCCTGTCGGATCCTTGATGTTGTGAAGCCAGAGAAGGCTGTGGTGGTCTGTTACCACGGTAAATTCTTCACCTTGGAGGTAACCTTTTAGTCTTTCGATCGACCACAATACTGCCAAACACTCCTTCTCTGTCACCGTATAATTACGTTCCGCTTTACTTAGTGTACGGCTAACGTAATATATAGGGTGTTCTTCACCATTTATTTCCTGGGTAAGTACACCGGCTATAGCGTAGTCGCTAGCATCGGTTTGGAGGGTAAAGGGGAGGGAAAAATCGGGGCGGGCTAAAACAGGGGCTTGGGTAAGGACTAGCTTCATTTTCTCGAATGCATCCTGCTGTTCCTGATGCCTTTGCCATCTGACATCCTTTCGCGTTAAATAGTTTAACGGTGCTCTGTATTCAGCTAATTTCCCAATAAACCTTGAATACCAACCAATTAAGCCAGTAAAGCGTCTGAGTTGCTTTAAATTGATTGGGGCTGGATATTCTAGTATCGGTCGTATCTTATCTACATTTGTTTTGAGGCCATCCTCATTAACAATGTATCCTAGATAAGTTACTTCCGCGCAACAGAATTTGGACTTTTCTCTATTAATTTGCAAGTTTACCTTTTTGAGGGCGGTTAGCACTATTCTTAACCATTTTAGGTGTTCCTCAAAGGTTTTGGCTGTAATTATAATATCGTCCAGATATGCGAATACGTTTGGTTCCCATTCTGGCTTTATAAGCTTGTCCATCATTTTCTGGAAAATCGCAGGTGCATTCGATAGGCCGTAGGAGATTCGGGTAAATTGAAATAATCCTTTACCGGGAAGTGAAAAGGCTGTAATTTCGCGGCTTTCTGGTGCTAGAGGGACTTGGTGGTAAGCTTGAGATAAATCAAGCTTACTTATGTAACGACTTTCTCTCAGCTGATCGAGAATGTCGTCCATATTCCGCATAGGGTATGCTATTTTCTTGGTTACAGCATTAACCTGCCGAAAATCTATGCAAAAGCGGTATTTTTCGTTTGCTTTCGGGACTATAATTGGGCAGCTGCACCACGGGCTTTCTGAAGGTTCTATTATACCTTCCTTTAGCATTCTGTCAATTTCCTCGTAACCAGCCTGCAGCATCCTCGGCGAATAACGACGGTTTCGTTGACGAATAGGTTCGGCACCTTGCACATCGATTTTATGGGAATCTAGGTTAGTTACACATAGCGTTCTTGGTGTTGGGGGAATCATCTCATTTAGTAGCTGCTGTAATCTCCTTTCTTGTTCTGCTGTAGCTCTTTTAAATCCTCCTATGCTTGCTAGGGCAGATAAGCAACTCGGATCTTTGCCATATGGTAAAACACGTTCACTGGGGATCAGGGTGAACGGCTCCCATATCATAAAATAACAACACTTTTATTTGTAGCTAGATAATTTAATATTAATAAAATAATAATAATACAATAAACAAACGAATAAACTAGTCACGGTCGCCAGCCGCGTTCACGCGGCAAAATTTATATATTTAGCACATGCGATTACCGCACACACACGCACAATCACAGCTTGCCGGGAAGCTGGAAGACAGGGAGTTTAGGCAGGAACTCTCACCTGCAGATGCTTGAATTTAAACAATTAATAAAAATATGATCACTCTCGTATTAACTACAGTGAAGGTTTTACTAAACGTCTCGTTCGACGGCCCGACTCGGAATCACCGAGTTCGTCGTGTTGAGCCGAGCAGCGAGTCCGCGCGCATGCGCTTGACACAACAGTCCCATCTCGTCCGCTTGACTCGGCCGATCCGACGCGCGTATACTGTGTGTATAGCGCAACTTCTCTCTTTCTCTCTCTCTCCTTCTCGCACCTTACAATCAACATGCCATTCTGGAAGCTCGACATTAATAACGTATACAGGAATAGCTTGAAAACCAAACAAGCGATAATTGTTCCTTATATTAAACTCAAATTAATGTCGAATTTGTCCTTGTTTTTAATATCTATTTTAAGTGCGGTTTACTGGTAGAAGCTCGAGTACAATAATATACGGACTTGGTACAGCTCGGCGTTATACATAGCTGGTCATCATCTTCAAAGCTAGACTTTCAAAGAGCTAGAAGGACTACCAAGGTGCTAAAAGGATTTTTAAGGAGCTGCAAGGTTTTCAAAGGAGTTAGAAAATTTGCTGTATTAGGGTTTGTGTGTGTGCGCATGTCAATAACTAAAAGTCCGAACTCTTTCCTCACGGTCTAAACTATCTGGATTCCGAGTGAGTTTTACAATTAATTCCTATAAGCTACGGGGCTTTGGAATAATTAATATACACTATAAATATAAAGTAAGTATGTGACATGCAGTTAGAACTGCCATGTCACAATGGATAAAATTGATGAATGATACCTTTATCAGTCCACCACGTATCGTTTTCATAGCATATATTCATGTTCGCTTTACGTTTAAAGTCGATACCTAATATGCAGTCATAATGCAAGCCGTCTGCTACCTGAAACGGCATTATAATAGTTTCACCATCTATTTCCATGGTTACATCTATTATACCTTGTATTGGTACTGCTGTACCATCTGCTACTTTAACGGCTGAATTACTGGATTGTCTCAATTTATGCTGTAATATTTTACTCATTCCTCGCCCAATGAATGAGTGTACTGACCCATCATCCAGCAAAGCTGTAAGTTTCTGTCCGTTCAACTCTATGTTAAAGAAGTGGCGTGGGTCGATGCCGGGTATTTGCTGTATTAGGGAATTATTTGCTGCTACATGGGAGGGTATTGACCCTTTCGGGTGTTTGGGTGAGGAAATACGGCTATTTCCTATGGCTGTAGTTTCCCTGGCTTCGGTTCTTATTGCAGCTGTAGTTTGCGTAATTTGTGCCTTGAGCACCGCAATTACGACAGGTTGCCGGTTCTGGACATTCTGCTATCCAATGCCCAAGTTTATTACACCTATAGCAAGGCTCTTTGAATTTCCTTGGGTGAATTGGTTTTAGCTTTCCTTAATTTGGTGTGCTGAATTTATTTGGCTTGCATTCCTGCTTCTTTGGTGATTCAGCCCTCTGCTCATTTCTTTGTGTTCGCTGCCAATAACTGCTGGATTTATTATTCTTTACAGCTTCGCTGTACTGCTGCTTTGACTCGTGCTTAATGGGTGCTGTATATTTTCTTGCTGCTTGGGGGCTGTTCTGCTTCAAAGGGTATTGGTGCTGTATTTTCTTTTGTGGGTGGGTGGCTATGGGTGCTATTGACTTGGGAGGTACTGCAATATCTTCTGTTTGACCTGAGGAGACTGCTGCTAATTTACGGCTTTTTGTTTGCATAGGGTCGATATATGCATATTTCGCTACGCCGTAATTTTGGATTACTGGTGGAGGTCTGTACGTTTCGTCCATTAAACGTCTTGCTTCCTCCTTTTCACCTAGTCTCTGCAGCTGTGTAAGACTATCGAAATGATGTCTTTCGATTCTAGTTCTATAACTAGGGTGCAGGTTGCGGTATGCTCTATCCAACTGCTCGGTTTGAGGCGGTTGCGGCTTGATTGATAACAATGTATTAAATATAAAAGTTGATAATAATAAGAAAAATAGTGAATGTTATGTACGTATACGTACATAACATTCACCTAAAACTTATCTTTTTGAAAATTGGGCAACATAAGTCCGTAGAAATATATATTTTAAAAGTTTCCCCAAAATTTCAAAGTGATTCATCAACCTGGCTCTGAAATATCCTGCGGCAAGTAAGCTAAAATCATTAAAAAACCATTAATGAGATAAATGCATTTAAAGTTTCACTTATTAGATTTAAAGTTTTACTTATTTTATAATTCTAATACCATATTCTTCAGGTATCATACACTTTATATATATATAATCTTAATAATATATATATTTAATAGGTTTATAATGACTTTTTTCTGGTTTTATTAATATAATACTCAGTATATTTTTTTAATATACATGTATTATCTAAAATAACAGAAAATCAACTTCAAAAATCAGTTTCTTTATAAAAAGAGGAATAAAATTTTTTAAAACTACAAGAATACTTTGCTATTATTAAATATTAATGCATGATTGTATGGATTTTAAAAAATATTTTGATAAAAAATCATATACTATATTATATGATTATAATTTTTATTATAAGCATTAAATTTAATTAAAAATATGTAAAGAATGCAGTAAAAACAAATACTGTTTGACAGTTGTGTACAATATCTCTTTCTCTCTCACTCACATGACAAGTCTTTCATAAGATTATTGATTTTTCGGATAGCCTTGTCACGTGATAGAGAAAGAGAGAGGCATATATAGTGTTACAGCTGCTAATGGAAGTGTGCACCAGCCACACGTTTGTAGTTCAGTTTTAAGCTATTATAATATCAAGTAGAATTATATATTATATATATTATATTATATAATATCTAAATAAAATAAGTAAAAAAAACAAGTGGTTTATAAAACTGCATGAACAAATAATATCAGATAAGTATTTGCATAACCTTAAATTCATATTTTGTTTATGTCAAGAAATTGATTCTTTGTTTCTCCATTTCAGCATAACCAATGTGTCAACACTTAGATATACAATATTTGCAGAATACAGATAAAATTATAAACAAGTGTTTTGTTATGCTCAGTGTATTTGTGCTTAGTGCGATATTATGTGGTTGAAGTTATTTTATGTGTACTTATTTGTGAAAGTGTTTCAAACCTCCAATATAATTAGTATATTTCATGCCGTAAAGTATCACTCTCTATATTATTTTGTTTCTTCTTCTGGTCGCAATTCACATGCTCTGCAAACAGATTGTTTTGGAGGAACGTCAATTACTTTTTATTCTCATGCAGTATCAACACCTTGAAGAGAATTGAATCCTCGCTTCCTCCAAGAACCATCACCTGATAGACTTATATGTGGCAATTCTGACTTGTTGAATCATATACTTGCTCGACAGTTGCTTTCATAGACTGTTTACCAACTTCTTTACAAACATTTGTTATCTCTGTATTAATAATGTCATAATTACTGTGAGAAACTGGACTCGGCAAATCCATATTTCCACAAAAAGTAACTAAACCAGCATGCCCATGACCAAGAGTTCTCATTGTGTACACTAGCGTCTATTTATTTCATAAGCGTTACTTTTTTTCCAACTTTTCTACTTGAATCAATAACAAATACCTTAAAACAGTTTGTACATGTTATTGTTATTTTACTTCCCAAACCTCTCACATCAACTTCAGAAAATTTAACTGTACCACGACAATTCTGACAAACTAAAAATTCTTCTAATGTTGGGAAAAGTAGTGATACATCAATAATTCTATTTTCTGTGCTACTTTTTTCAATGGTATCAGTTTTTAACTTTTTACTTGATCTGGATCAATGTTGATGGAAGTGCATCGTAGTTGGTTCTTACTGATGTTGATAATTTTTTTATGAGCAGATGTACCAGGTATTCTATTACTTGAGTCTGACATTTTTTTTACTGCTCTTTTTTTGTATAAACTTATAATTAATTTCTTAAAACTAATAAAATTTAAAGTTAAAAAAATACTTTTAATTTAAAATCCACTGAGTATTTACTAAAATAATGTAAATACTTTAACAATGCAGACAATATTTACTTCAAATAGACCTGTACGTATTTGTGCAGTATATTAGAGTAAAAGGAATCATTTATTTATTAACTATTAAATTTGAATCGTATGGTAAAGTAGATTTCTACTTTACCAAACTCTACGCTTGATAGTTGCTTCGTTTAATATACTTGTATGTAAACGTCGAAAACCTCACAATTATTATTTTAGTTAAATTAAAATAAAATGTCTTTTTTTGCAAAAATAATTTTAGAGAAATAATGTCTATTGATGCTTACTTTAATTCAATTATAACTTGCGAAAAAATTTTTTGTTTTTTTTTTCAAATTTTGGGATAATGTTTTATGTAAGAAATAATTTAAAAAAAGTTATTAAAAAAAAATCGATTTTTTGAGCAGTTAACCCAGGCTTGACCCCTTAATAATTGAATAAATATTATTATTAATAGCTCTTATTAGCTCGATTGCCGTGAAATATCTTAGCTCTTGTTTAATTATACTTAACTTAAATTAAACATGCCAAGCAATAATCAAAAAATAAAATACCAATGAAAGAAAAAAAACAATTTTCACGGTAAGCTAATTAAATTAAATTCACTTTCACTAAGCAATCCACAAACAGCAAAAAAAATAAACAAGCTTGCTTTATTATCGGCTGGGCAGTATAGCAAATAAATACAGCGGGAAATATGTATATATATATATATGGGTTCAATTATTATTTTGTATCTTATACAGCTTATTATTCTGGGAAATTAATATATACAGCTTTTACTACACACCAAAATATTCCTTAAATATTTAATATTAATAATATTATAATCAATAAATATTGGGGTATATGTGCAAGGGACGTGCAAATTATGCTTATATAAATAATATATACACTGGGTTAGGCAGGCAGCAAATAACAATAAACAAAAATTATGCAGTATTATTTTTGTAACTATTATTATGGGGAGCAATGAGGGAGAAATTAAATTTTTTGTTGCAATGGGTATAGCAGGTCAAGCAAATTTTAATTATTATTATTTATTCAGCTAACAATAAATAACCAGCAAATGTGTGATTTAATTCACTAAGCATTAATTGTATATAAACAAAACGAAAAACACAATTTAATCAAACATGATAATAGCAGTAGGGATATTAAATAGCATTAATATGTATTATATAGCCAATGAAATTAATATGCTTATGAGAAAAACAATAAATTTTAATAATGCTTAAAGCAGCTTCGAGTTATCAGTTATATGTATTATAATTCAAAAGAAAAATAATAAAAATATTATTCTCTTATAGAAGCACACACAAAAAAAAAAATTTTATAAATACTTGGTTAATATTGCTGTATGGGGTAGAAGGAGAGGGAAAATGAATTATTTATATTTTTATTAACCAGCGTACCCAAAAAAACTATACATAACCAAATATGTCAAGCAGTGCAAATATTAACTCGACAAAAGCAAAATTATTATTTTCGTGCACGTGTTTAATGTATAATTATAAAAATGGCCGTTAAAATGGCCGACCGGCTTCTTCCGGTGTGTGTGCGAGCTTTGCTTAAGGAAGGGAAGGGCAATATGGCTGCTTATTTGCGTCGCGCTTCGACGCTTACAGTAATTCTATACGCTCGATTAACTGCTAAGGAAACAATAAAAAACAAAAATGCTTTACGCCACTTTTATTATTTAATTAAATAGATCCCTTTTATTAAGCCACGTTGGGCGCCAATGTAACGCTGCACTGGGGATCAGGGTGCAGGTTAATGAGGGTCAGCAAATACTTATTAATAAAATAGATATTTATTAAAACTAATATAAAATTACTAAGGGTGGGCGCCAGCCGTGTTAACTCGCGACGAATCTCGATAACACGCGGGTTATCGGTAAGTACTTGGAGCGGTGCTCCGCTATTATAATCCCGGTTCGCTGTAGGGGGGAGGAAGGGGAAGGATGGGACGGACGGGATGCTCACACGCACCTTCTGCGGTACCCGGCGGTACCGTCAGCAGGGAAGTAATAGTTCACCAACCTTTTCGTCGTCTCCGGAACACCAGGTTGGGACGCTATTGCTTTCTCTCTCTCTTTCTCTCTCGCTTCGCTCACTCGTACTCGATTTCTCCGACTTCGAGGCACAAGACACTATATCGGGCTATCGATAGATTTGTCCGTTCAGGACGGCAGACCGTAGAGCACTGACTCTCGGCGTGCTCGAGAGCCCCGTGTTCGTACCGCGCGCCTGCGCAGTACGTACTCGTGCGCGGCACTTCCATCTCGCGTTGTGCGAGCGTGTCGAGTGCCGCGGTGTTCAGGCTGTATCGGTACGAATCGGCTGTATGGTGCTGTATGCCGTGATGACAACCTGGTGCTGCTGCCGTCTCGGAGACGAGGTACAACCTCTTCCCAGGTAACTAATAGTTCATTAGCTATTTACTGCGTTCTTCAACGGGTACGGCATGAGTTTCGGTACGTAGCTCACCCGCCGTCGCTTGCTGCTCGAGGCCGAGTCTCCCCTCTCTCTCCTCGACGACGTTGACCTCGTTGTTGACTAGCCTCTCCGTCTACGGCTCTAGGTGGGTACTTGGTCGTGAGGTTTACACACATGTGTGTGTTTGTATGCGTTATTGTCCGAGATATCGGCTGTACACGTTATTTGTGTACATTAACCTAACCTCAATTTACCCTATGATGTTCCTTGTACAGCTGTAGTAATTATATACAGCTGTACATATCTCTCCTTGTCTTGTGTCTTCTTGGCTATGGCTATTTATCCTCTTCCTTGCTCCTTACCCTATTGCTGTGTTTTTGTTCTTATTAACATCTTTCTTACAGCTGTATCTTGCTTGGCGTTGGAGGTTCTTCGGCTTCCCGCCTGGGTACCACCTCATCGCCTTGGCTGCTATGCTATGAGGCTTCGGAGGGTCCTGGAGGCTTCCTAGTGATCGCCTCCCTTGACTATCCTGTTGGCTGTGCCAGACTCGGAGGAGCCCACCTGATAATCTGAGCTCGCCCAAGATCCTCATCACCAGGACCACTTCAGTGTTGTGTGCTGTGCTTGGGAAAGGGTTATTAGACTGTGAGGGTAGGCAGGACGTAGTTAATGTGCGGGTAGGTAGCTAGGGAATAGTATATGGGTAGGTAGTGTAGCTAGGGATTCGTCCAGCTTATCCGGGTAGGTAGGTGTTTGTCAGGGGTTCTGTCGCTCGCTCTTGACATGTGCAAAGCACATTGTCACAACTTTAAAAAATATAATGTACACTCAAAATATGAAGAAAAGCGAAGAGAATAGTTGCACTTTAAACCAGTAACTTTTAGTGAAAAAAATTTTTCATCTACCTTATAATCTGCAAACAACGCCTGAAATGTACGAAAATTTACGATTTGTTACTTTTTTGATACATTTACGATGACCATATAGATCCCGCCATGTATAAACTATATGGTAAGATTTTTATGTTTATCAAAGAAACTATAATATATAAGTTATTTTGATGATTCAAGGTTACTTATTCGATAAATTAACAGTAACCATCGCATTGTAAATTCGCTAAAAAATTTGTACGCTTCAGCGCAGAAGTGAGATATTTTATTCGTGTTGTTCCTTAAAAACTATGTTCAAAAAATTTATTTTGCTTTACTTATTGATTAATGAAATCCATCTATTTTTAATTTATATTTTGTGATTATTAGAACTTAAAAATTTCTTAGCAATGAATATCTTAGTCTGAATGTTTTAACAATATACCCAGAATTTTCCAGATTTTTAAATTGGGAGACAGGGAGGCTTTCCGTGATCACCGGCATCCATCCACATTCTGGTAAAATATTATTGTTTGCTAATAACTCTTTAATAATTACAAATAATCAATGTTACGGATTTAATATCTTAAATTTCGCGCGCATGATCGATTTCAACCCCAATCGATTGTAATTGTATTAATAAATTGTAATGAGTATAATTAATAAAATTGTAATGGATACCAAAATTAATTAATATTTTTATCGGTCTTAAAGTCAATTATATGGGCAGTTAGATTTACTATTTAGAGGATACCGCGTGTTTTCTCCACTACGAAGCTCAAGCACACGCTCGCTTTATGTATTAACGGAACGAATTAAATATTATTAAAGTGATTAATGTGTGGTTATTTCACCCCCGATCCTTTCCGGCAAAATCCTTCGAGATTTTAACAATCAGCCTATTTCTATCTATCCCTATTCAATTAATTGGAATCAAAGTTCTAGTTAATGTTCCTATGTACTGAGAGCACTTCCTTCCACGACAGCAATTTTCTAAATCCAAACTATATTTTATAATTACTGTCAATTCCTTTCCTATTGATAAAATGACGATTCCTTAAATAACTGTAACCTATATGCAACTAATCCCAACTATTATGAACTGGAATTGATAGTTATTATTCCTGTAAACAAGAAAACAAGTTTTATAACACCCGCACTTTTAGTATTTCAATCCATCTTCTTAGTAAATATTTATTTCATTCTTGTAACTACTAACAAATACAATTAGTAAAAGTCAATTAGACATAATTTAATTAATATTGTCTATTTACAGGTACTGGAGCCAGGCAGGACAGGATGATGAACCTCAGCATAAAATTTGCCATGGCCAAGCTGTAGTTGCTAACAGTTACCGACTCAACCTGCATCATTGTACATCACATGAACCGAAGTATATTAATACGTTATCAGATATGTATTTTTTTTTATTTATTTCTTTCTGCTACTGATTTATGGATTATTGTAAGAATTTAAATCTTTGTGATTTTGTTGTTTTTTTAGATTAAGGAAGACAGAAGATGGTGAAGTCAATTGTTGCTGCTGCAACGAGTATACTAAATTCTTTAAAAAAATATATAAATTATTACAATTTAATTTAATCACTAGCTTTAAGTAGAGAATGGTCAAAAATTGTAAAAAAAATCATTTTTTTTATTTTAGAAACTAGTTCTAAGTGTTATGTAGAATGTGCATAAATAATTTGTAATATTTTAAAGCTTACGTGTCTAGATAATTTTAGCATCAGATAATCGTCAGTTAATGCAATAAGTCGTTAATCTTAAACTTTAAAGCTAAATAACTCAAAAACTATTATTTATACTATTTAAACATTCCTTGCTGGACAATGTTTAACGTAGCCTTCTAAAATTTTGTACACATCATGAGATATGTATGAATAATAAATTTACATAATCTTTTTTATTTAAAATGTGACATTTTTATATATATTTTTTTAATAAATAATCTGACATTTTTTAAACAATTGTTTGAACAAATTAGGTTTATCAAATCAGAAATTGCATTTTTATAGAAGCCCCTTATTCGCTGTGTAAAAGTTGAAGCTTATAATATATATATATATATATAAGTTTAACCGGAGTCTTTCGACAACTGTTAGCCCACAAGGAGTTTTTTTAATTTGCAACTGTTTTAGGCTTATTTTTTTATAATATATTCATATTTTATAAAAATTAGTATCGTAATGTACTATAATTATATTTCGTAACAGCCTAGTTAACAATTTCTTTAAAAAAATATATAAATTATTACAATTTAATTTAATCACTAGCTTTAAGTAGAGAATGGTCAAAAATTGTAAAAAAAATCATTTTTTTTATTTTAGAAACTAGTTCTAAGTGTTATGTAGAATGTGCATAAATAATTTGTAATATTTTAAAGCTTACGTGTCTAGATAATTTTAGCATCAGATAATCGTCAGTTAATGCGACATTTTATATATATTTTTTAATAAATAATCTGACATTTTTTAAACAATTGTTTGAACAAATTAGGTTTATCAAATCAGAAATTGCATTTTTATAGAAGCCCCTTATTCGCTGTGTAAAAGTTGAAGCTTATAATATATATATATATATATAAGTTTAACCGGAGTCTTTCGACAACTGTTAGCCCACAAGGAGTTTTTTTAATTTGCAACTGTTTTAGGCTTATTTTTTTATAATATATTCATATTTTATAAAAATTAGTATCGTAATGTACTATAATTATATTTCGTAACAGCCTAGTTAACAATTTATTTTGAATAATATTTAGTAACAATTATTCATTAAATATTCTAAAATATCACGTGATTTCTCACGTGGATACTCACGTGAGTACTCACGTGAAAAATTGGTCGATAACCCCACGTGATTTCTCGCGTGAGGACTCACGTGAGTACTCATGTGAGTAATCATGTGAGTAATTACGTGAGTATTTTTGCACGTTTGCAAATGTTTGCACTATTAATGCACTATTAGTTGCTAAAGAATTACCGTCTAGTACAAAAGACATAATGATACAACCGTCATCAGACGTATTAACGGCTTTAATACGCGATGAAAGGAATGTAGCCATGCGAACTAATACAGCTTCATAATAATTTATATTTATTTACGGTAAAAATAATAATTTTATTTTATTCACAAGTTACATCTTTTTTTTATATTTTACAGCTGTATAAACCTTTAAAGGTTTTGATAAACTTAACCCATTAAAGCCCATGCTTAAACTAGCAGAGTAACAAAAAAAGTAATTATTGGATCACCTGCTTTTTTGAAAAAAAAATACCCGTGTTTTTTTGTTTTTCGAAATTCATTGTTTAACAATAATTATTTAAACAAATAATAATTTAAGTTGCAAAATTGACAAACTAATAACGCCAATCGATTCTAGAGGAAAAAACAAGAAGAAAATGTAGAATAAGTTTTTTTGATTGGAGGCTTAGTTTTTTTGCAATAACGCTATAAACAATTGATATTCGATTTTTCAAGGAAAAGTGGCTTCTGCCCATGATTAGCCTATTACGTTCTGATGAAAATAAACTATGTAATCACCTGCTTTTTTGAAAAAAAAGTACCCGTGTTTTTTTGTTTTTCAAAATTCATTGTTTAACAATAATTATTTAAACAAATAATAATTTAAGTTGCAAAATTGACAAACTAATAACGCCAATCGATTCTAGAGGAAAAAACAAGAAGAAAATGTAGAATAAGTTTTTTTGATTGGAGGCTTAGTTTTTTTGCAATAACGCTATAAACAATTGATATTCGATTTTTCAAGGAAAAGTGGCTTCTGCCCATGCTTAGCCTATTACGTTCTGATGTAAATAAACTATGTAAACAATGTTGTTAAACAATGAATTTTGAAAAACAAAAAAACACGGGTACTTTTTTTTTCAAAAAAGCAGGTGATTACATAGTTTATTTTCATCAGAACGTAATAGGCTAAGCATGGGCAGAAGCCACTTTTCCTTGAAAAATCGAATATCAATTGTTTATAGCGTTATTGCAAAAAAACTAAGCCTCCAATCAAAAAAACTTATTCTACATTTTCTTCTTGTTTTTTCCTCTAGAATCGATTGGCGTTATAAGTTTGTCAATTTTGCAACTAAATTATTATTTGTTTAAATAATTATTGTTAAACAATGAATTTCGAAAAACAAAAAAACACGGAGTTTTTTTTTTCAAAAAAGCAGGTGATTCAATAATTACTTTTTTTGTTACTCTGCTAGTTTAAGCATGGGCTTTAATGGGTTAAATAAATAAAAACAATATTTTATATGCAAACAATAAAATTATTAATACCGTCCTTCCCTTCTTCATTATAGTTATTTGAATCTGTTATATAGTCTTTCAAATTATTGACTATATTATCTAAAATATGTATTTAATTAATTAGATAGGTTAGATGATTTTCACCTGAAAATCAGGTGATAATCATGTGAAAATCAGCTGTGATTTTGGCATGATAATCAACTGAAAATCAGCTGAAAATCAGGTGATTATCACCTGTACTTTCGCAGCAGGGGAACCACCGACCTAAGTACCCGGGTGGGATTTTTCGTGAGAGGGGGGGAAGGAGGGGAATGCTTCCTCACCTTGATGGCAGTGTCTCTATCTCGATAGTGTAAATTATTTTACATAATTAATTATTAAAGTAGTTATTATGTACATAATTCGTAGAAAGTTTCCGCAATAGAAAGTACTGAAATCAAAATGGAATCGGCAAGTATTGCTTTTCAAATATAAATATATTTTTCGAACTGAATGTACTAATTTTTTCTGAAAAATATCTACCTTACTCATTTATTTTTTTTTTTTAGTTACAGCAGAAAATACACAATTTTATAATAATATTCATTTGTGCAAAATTAATTTCTGGAAAAGTAATAAAACAGAAATTTTTCTCATTTTTATTCTTTTTAAATGAAATAATACTTGCACCACGCGTTAATTTGCCTTATTACTTTTAATAAGTTATAATTAGCAATGCATAATATATTATATATGCACATCTATATCAAGTTATAAATATTTTAAGGTAAGTTAATAGGTACAACTTATCTAAATGATTTTTAGTGACTCTCATAAGCCCTATATATATATATTATATCATTACTGCAGATAATATTAATTTGTCAAACCGAGTACAAGCACTTCATAATTATTATATAGTAAAAAATATAAATAGATACGATCCATTCCAAATAGAAATTCGTTTTATAGTTTAAAACATTAGAAATCTTTATTTAAACATTTTTTTAATCGTTAATCTACTTTCTTAAGTTAGTAAGGGAATATTCAAAATTGAATCGTGATACACCCAACGGTGGTGCAAGTATTATTTCATTTAAAAAGAATAAAAATGAGAAAAATTTCTGTTTTATTACTTTTCCAGAAATTAATTTTGCACAAATGAATATTATTATAAAATTGTGTATTTTCTGCTGTAACTAAAAAAAAAAAATAAATGAGTAAGGTAGATATTTTTCAGAAAAAATTAGTACATTCAGTTCGAAAAATATATTTATATTTGAAAAGCAATACTTGCCGATTCCATTTTGATTTCAGTACTTTCTATTGCGGAAACTTTCTACGAATTATGTACAACAATTTTAAAAGTGTGATTAAAAAAATATACACCATACTTGACAATTGCATTTTGATTTCAGTACTTTCTAATGTAATAACTTCATTAGTATTATTCTATTGATAAATAAGTTATTATGCAATATAGGTTTAGTTAAAATAAAAATATTGGAGAATTGTGATCGGAGCGAACCCATACTTGCCAAAATGTACACCTTCTTGAAGGTGTTTTACAACATTAAACGTAAAGTTTTATAGTAATAAATATAAATATTTATAAAAATACTTGTCAATTTCATTTAGATTTCAGTACTTTCTATTGCAGAAACTATTTAGGAATTATGTACGTAGTTAATTTCTTAATAAAAAAATTTTGTTTTTATTGTGGTGCAACAAAATTTGCTTAAAAATTAGAAATTTTTAACTATTATATTTACATAGCAATTTTAAAAGTGTGGTCAGATACAATAATTTCTAATGTAATAACTTAATAAGTATTCTTTACTTTACACTTTAATTAATAATACAATGTAAATAGTGTATGTAATGTACAGAAAAACATCAGTCAGAAGTTTCAGCGTTACAATAGATAAACAAAAATTTACAACTTTATTGAAGATAAAAGGAATCCTAAAACAATAGCTTTTTTATTATAAGTTTTGTTATTTATTTCTAAAATAAAAAAAAACATACATAAGTTATATTTGTATAAGACGTCTTCATAAGAACATTTACATTTATAATTATTCTCATTTCTATAAGATTAAGTACAATTTATGTTTAATATGAGTAAATATAAATAGTTTTTTACTTAAAAAATTAAGATGTTAATTACTTATTTATCAAAGTTCCTAAATGAATAAACTCTTTTATACACAGTATGTCACACATTTTACTAATAAATATATCAACTTGTTTGTTTAGAATATATGCTTTATTGTTTCATTATTTTTGTAGTACAGAAAGATATATATCACTTTAAGTTTTACTCTAAGAAAAAAAATTTTCACGATGATTGATGAGACAAGTGTATTACTGAGATTTTCATTTTCAATTTCTTTTTTTTTTCCACATAATTTCCACATTCTCTTATTCTATATACACTGCACACTACATTATAGTTTTACAATCACACATTGAGCCTTTAAATGTACTCTTTAAATGTTTATCCTTTTTTTTTTATATACCTATTTATAGTCGCACTTAGTGACTATTGTGCGCAATCTCACAAAAAGAGAAGCTATCAAAAAATTAAATATGGAACACAAAAACTTAATTATCTTGAATTGGGGGTACTAAATACTTGGTTTTTAAAACAATTGTTTACACTTATAGTTACAAAAAATGCTCACAGTTTGATAAAAAAAAAATGTTTATCTCACTTTATTTTACATTATTGATAAATGTTCCTGTTTTTTAGTTTTCCGAATTTTCTTCGTTCTTCATTTTCTTTATTTATATTTTTACCTCTTAGAAATAAGAATTTTCTTTTTATCATTTAGCCAGTCATGATTATTGCACATCCAGCTGTGAATACACCCCATAGCAGTAGAGTTGCTTCGACTTTACTCACAAGAGATCTGATGGAATCTAATATCACTTTGAATGTACTATTAAACTTACCAACAAAAGGCAAGGAATTATTAACGTTTCCTGGTTTATACAAGAAATGATACTCTTTCCATGGTCCATCAACACTGTTACTACCTTCAATGATTAATTCTGATCTTCCGTCAGCTCCTACATTCATTCTTTTGAACTAATCCATAACTATTAACTAAGTGTAGATTATCAACCTTATTACTGAGATTTTCATTTTCAATTTCTTTTTTTTTTCCACATAATTTCCACATTCTCTTATTCTATATACACTGCACACTACATTATAGTTTTACAATCACACATTGAGCCTTTAAATGTACTCTTTAAATGTTTATCCTTTTTTTTTTATATACCTATTTATAGTCGCACTTAGTGACTATTGTGCGCAATCTCACAAAAAGAGAAGCTATCAAAAAATTAAATATGGAACACAAAAACTTAATTATCTTGAATTGGGGGTACTAAATACTTGGTTTTTAAAACAATTGTTTACACTTATAGTTACAAAAAATGCTCACAGTTTGATAAAAAAAAAAATGTTTATCTCACTTTATTTTACATTATTGATAAATGTTCCTGTTTTTTAGTTTTCCGAATTTTCTTCGTTCTTCATTTTCTTTATTTATATTTTTACCTCTTAGAAATAAGAATTTTCTTTTTATCATTTAGCCAGTCATGATTATTGCACATCCAGCTGTGAATACACCCCATAGCAGTAGAGTTGCTTCGACTTTACTCACAAGAGATCTGATGGAATCTAATATCACTTTGAATGTACTATTAAACTTACCAACAAAAGGCAAGGAATTATTAACGTTTCCTGGTTTATACAAGAAATGATACTCTTTCCATGGTCCATCAACACTGTTACTACCTTCAATGATTAATTCTGATCTTCCGTCAGCTCCTACATTCATTCTTTTGAATTAATCCATAACTATTAACTAAGTGTAGATTATCAACCTTATTATGAATATTTTTCAAATGGGGAGGAAGCGTTGAATTTAATTTTGGGTATAGAGATACTGTATATGGAACCTATAACCACATAAAAGATATTTAATACAAAAATATATGAAAATAATAATTAAAATAAATGTGTTACTTACCATGCTATTGGTGAAAAGGGAAACAACAATTACTGCGTAAAGCAATGTGACAAGTGTTGTTATCAGTTTTCTCTGAGTTCCTTTGACATTCAAAACTGAACTAGTTACCGCATTAGCCACAGCAATTCCCAATGATATTAGTGCTATATAAACTGAAATTGGAATAACACAAGACAACGCATAGTCGAATTGTTCTCTTGTAAATCCTATTGAATTAAAATTAATCATTATTCTCTGTTTTATTTTACATTACGTATACAATTAATTAATATATATATTATCTGTAATTTTAATATTATAGTACAGGTACGTACCATAAATCACAGCGAGGTATACTACAATACAAACCACAGTGGACAATATGTTAATAATTTTTGAATTTTCAGTTTTCGATTTCTTTTTGTAGAAAAATTGATCATCCAATAATGAGATACATAGGCATATTGTTAGTAAATTAAAGAAATTGTAATTTCCAGTTGCTATGATATGCACTTGAAGGAAGATCTAAAAAATTCAATGTAACTTATAATAATCTCTGTGTTTATTTTACATTATGTATACAATTGATAAATATATTATCTTACCAATTTCTGACGATATTGTCATGTTATCTGTAATATTATTTTAATATTATAGTACAGATATGTACCATAACCATAAATCACAGCGAGGTATACTGCAATACAAACCACAGTGGACAATATATTAATAATTTTTGAATTTTCAGTTTTCGATTTCTTTTTGTAGAAAAATTGATCATCCAATAATGAGATACATAGGCATATTGTTAGTAAATTAAAGAAATTGTAAATGTAAATAAAAAACTTTTCCTCTCATTCCGAAAGTATTAAAGAGAATTTCGACCGGTAGGCGGCGCTGTTTCAACATCTCTATATAGTCTCTAGTCTCTCATCGCCTATTATTTATTATGAGTATATCTATATATATTTGGAGAACACGAAGAAAAAGAAAAATTTTTCTCTCATTCCGAAAGTAAAGAATTCGACATCCGAAATCTTGAAATCGTTTTATTGTAAAAATGCGGTAATGAATGAATCCAAAATTTTGTCGAAACTATAAAATATGACTAAGAATTATTCGGGGTTAATGTTGAAACGTATAAAAAAAGATGTACATTAAAAAAATAAGAAAGTAAAAATTAAAGGTTCGTTTTAGCTGTATATAGGGCTAGTGCCGCGTACCCATACTTGCCTCGGGTGCGCGACACGCGCCCCTTGATTTATGGAATTTATGTATTAAAAGTGTCAGTTACTTTCGTGTTAAACATTTAAGTTATTTTTAATTGTTATTTGTAGAATTAATTATTTTTATACATTTATATATTTTGAATATAAAATTTTATATTGTTTTTTATATTTTTTTATTATAAAATAAAAAATTGTTTAACACAAAAGTATCTAACACTTCTATTACATAAATTCAATAAATAATAATTATTTTCATAATCAATAGTGTAAAATATTTTACACTATCAATTATTAAAATAATTATTAAGGCCTGCGATGGCTCGGTCGGTAGGGCGTTGGGCTCGTAATCTGGAATTCGATTCCCGGCCCCGGCCGATTGATACAAGCACCACTGGGGAATGTATTTTCAACAAGTGCTTTCTTCACCAAGACATCGTATGACCTCCGTCGCTGATTAGCACCGGTTTGTGAGCATAAAAAGAGCGACGTTAAAATAATAATAAAAAAAAAAAATAATTATTATTTATTGAATGTATGTAATAGAAATGTTAGATACATAAAAAAAAAATTTGAGTTTCAGGATTTGAACCCGAGACCCCATGGTTACTGCAAAATGCATACGCCTTAGCGCTCACGGCTATCGTGACATAAGCTCGTATTTATATCGGAACTTATATTTAAGTTGTGCCCCCTGGAGGAGAGCTTAGAATTATAAGGTAATTAATCATTATTAAATTTAATTATTATTTACAAATAAACTAAATTAATATTTTTATTATACAAAAAAAAAGAATTTTGGAAGTAAGGTGATTTGAACCCTCGTCGTTCGGATTCTCGTTACCCCTCCTTCGCTAGTCAATTTCATACTCCTCGCCGGAGTAGGAACCAATCGGAGCGCGGCTCTACTGCGCAGACTCGAACGCCCGGTACGAGATAGAAACACTGCTTGACGGTACCAGGAATGCCAGGGAAAAGATTGACGGGACACGTGGGTCCAAACGTGGTGCACCACGTACCTTTGTATATTTGTTTCACCGCTCAAAACTCGTAAAACGGCAAAAACGGCCGCGCGAAATCTCCTCGTCTCTCTCTCCTTCTCCCTCACTCCTTTACCTGAGATAGCCAGATAGCTCCGTCATTTCTGAGGGCTGAATCTACGAGTGGCGGTGTACGGCGTTGCTCGGCTGTGTTGGATCGTGTGGGGAAGCCTCTCAGCACCCACAACTTGACTCACCCACCAACAAATCTTTTTCCGGCACGATAAAACACACGATGATCGGTTTCGCGAACAACACCGGGCGCGCGCTAAATCTATACATCAGTGTGCGCATGGCTCTCTCGCGTCGGTGCGCGTGCAGCGCTACAAGTACTCTTTCGCGTTGTTCACCTGATCGGTAACTCGCTTAACGTTATACCCCTTCCAGATTCAGCATAATCCATATGTGGACTCTGTCCCTTAAGGAACGGGAAACATGATAAAGAAACTACTCACAATCAGGATGTACACCGTATATTTTTTAACCAAAATATAAAAACAATATAAAACCTACTTACATTTATAAGTAGAGGGAGGTCGCTGCGCGTAACTTTAATTTCTGCGTGCGCCTTGAAGCAAGGGCACTTTTTTGGGTCAACGACCTCTTTCCAGCGGCAGAGTGGATACTTCGGCTCCTTTGTGTCACGCGATACGCTCGTGGAAGACTGAGGCTGAAGCCTGGACTCTAGCTCGGTGACTCTTCTTTTGGCGTCGTCCACCTTCTGCTGAAGGCGTCTGTGCTATTCCGCGGCTTTTCTATAGGCTGCCTCAGCCCTCACTTGTTGCTGGCGCTCCTCCTCACGCCTCTGTGCCTTGGCAGCTGCCCTCTCTTGAGCCTCGCGCTGCTCGACACAGAACGTTGCCAGGACCTGACGTTCTTTCTTCAGGTCCTGGACCCGCTCACCTCAGATGCCCTGGATGATGAGAGCCGCAGGATGGGCCTCGGCGAAGGTCTCAAATTTTGCCAAGGCCTCCTGTCCGGCTAAAAAACGATATTTGGGTCACGTCATTGATTCAGAAGACATACGTTTGGATCCCAATAAAGTAAAAGCTGTCCGCGAGTTCAATCCGCCAATGAATATAAAGGAATTGCGACGTTTTAACGGAATGCTATCATGATACAGACGATTCATACCCAATGTATCCAAAAGAACCGCACCGCTTAGTAAATTACTAAGGAAAAATACTGCTTGGACTTGGGGAGCTGAACAACAAGAAGCATTCGATAAAATAAAAGACCACTTAACAATAGCTCCCGTATTAACCTGCCTAGATGCCAGCAATTATGGTTTAGGAGCCGTACTAACCCAGGAAATAGATGGACAGGAGAGAGTTATTGCATACGCCAGCAGAACCCTCAATAAAGCAGAGAAAAATTATTCAACCACCGAAAAAGAATGTCTAGCCGTGAAATGGGGTATATGGAAGGTGAAAGACTATTTGGAAGGTTATTACTTCATTGTTCTAACCGATCATCAGTCGCTAAAATGGCTCGAAAAAACCGACAATCCATCAGGAAGATTGGCACGTTGGAGAATGGAGTTAGAACAATGGGATATGGAAATTCGGTACCGAAGAGGAGCAGATAATAATGTTGCGGACGCACTTTCTCGACAACCTGTTGAAGTATACACAATTCATATCAGTAAAAATTGCACATGGTACACCACCAAGCTTAAAGAGGTAAGATCACGGCCGAAAGAAAATCCAGAGTATTGTATAAGAAACGGAAGGTTATACCGACATATATTACATACGCTAGACTTCAACGAGGAAGACCCGAATGAACAATGGAAATTGTGTATTCCGACCGACGATCGCCAACGAATCTTCCAAGAATGCTACAATGAACCTACTGCTGGATATTTAGGAATTAGTAAAACATTAGTTGACCTTGCTCGCTATTATTATTGGCTCGGTATATTGCGCGACGGAACCAAGCATGTAAGAAACTGTGCCAAATGTCAGAAATATATATAAATAGTCCAACAACAGATGCAAGCTGTATTAATGCATGCTACGAACGTACAACAACCATGGGAAATGGTATCGATTGACTTAGTAGGTCCGCAACCACGATCTACCAACGGAAAGATATGGTTACTTGTCATGCAGGATCGATTTACTAAATGGGTGGAACTCAGAGCATTAAATAAAGCCACCGGAAGTGCTGTGGCAAAAGCCATTAAAGAGCAAATAATCCTACGCCATGGTTGCCCAAAAACCATCATCAGCAATAAGGACAAGCAAGTCATTAGCAAGGAAGCAGAAGGTCTGCTTACCATGGAATCACGCACCGTAGGACACCGCCATATACGCCGCAATGTAACCCCGCGGAAAGAGCAAACCGAGTAGTTACGTTACTATTTAGCATAATAATTATCAAATTAATAAGTATAATTAATCATTTGGTTTAAGACTCGTAGTATAGTAAGATAGCCTCGCGACAAACATGCGTCGTAAATCGCGAGTTCAACGACCGCGATATAAATAGCCAAGGGTCGTTGACCGCTTCCCCCACTACTACACCTATTAGTCAGTTGATTGACCTTGTTCGGAGTAGGAGAAGCGCGTTCTGCGCATGCGCACTCTCGCAGATCGGGTATATTAGGCGCGCCGAGAACCGATGTGGGCAGTCTGAATCAAGGAGCCGGAGGAAACTGGTCGTGAGCACACGGCCAGACTGAATCTTGTACCTGGTGCAGGCATTCGTGAATGCGAACATGAGCACACGTCCGTAGGCACAACCTGCCGTACCGTAACCGCTTCTCGACCATGTCCTTGTGAGCACACGTGAATTATCCCAACCGTATCCTCGTGAGCACTCGTCGGGGAGCTCGATTATCGTGAGTCCCCTTGCCTCTCACGTCAGACGCGTTTAACCACGGAGAAATTGTTCAAAGTTTTCTCCGTTGGCTTGGAAACACATGCGTACACGTCTTTCAAAACTCTCCACAGTCCTGAGCATTGTTTCTCGGAGAATCGCTGCGCAAGCTGTACGGATTCGTTCTATCATATCCTCACTCGTTGTAGGATGTTGTGCAAAAACAACATTTTTTACGTACCCTTGTGAGGTAGTAAATACCTCACATAATAAAATAATATTTTAAACCTTGTCGTCGTCTAATACCTGAAACATAAATATATAATATTAATATATAGTTAACGAACCAAAATTAGTATCTTTGGTTCGTTAACTGCGTTAACGTGTGTAAATGTCATTGAAACCTCCTCCTGGGTCAAGGGAAAACTCCTACATGGTTATTTAGCGACTCCTTGGCACTAACTCCTGCTGGTCCTGGGCATCGTTACCTGTAGGGAAGATTAGAAATTAGAATTATAGTGAATAACGTAATTGTTTAAACTAAATAAGAAACAGTTTGTAATGAATGTAGTGTACAGGATAGGTCAGAGGTAAGGTTGACATGTGGTACTAGAGAGGTTAAGGAAAAAAGTCAACAATGCATAACAACAAAGCTTTAGCCATTCTCATCACCGAATAGTATGAATAAATAAAAGGAGAGGATGGGAAATAATGGAATTAAATTGGTTTGTTTTATATGTCGGAGAGGAAGAATAAACAAATAACACTTACCATAAACGTCGAGCTAGTTGAAGAAGAGAGAGAGGTTACTCGCTGCTGGTGATGGAAGATGATGGAAACGCCGATCCGCACAAACAACACCTCCGGATGATGGAAACTCCTTCCCTCGTAGACGTCGTCGCCGTGAAGCCGCACCAGGTTCGGATCGCCGCACAACCGCCGAGTATTTGTAAACACGAAAGTGAGAGAGAGGGAGAGAGAACAGACTCGCGCGCGAAGCAGTACTGCCGCATGCGTGTACATAGGCGGCGGTGGAGAGGGGGGGAGCTCACTGGCTTGCACCACGAGGACTACCGAGCGAGCGCGCAGACGCAAATAAGCGCGGGACTCTCTCATACTCAACTTCCGTGTGTAAGAGAGAAAAAAGAAGAGTGCGAATTGCACAAGTGGAGGCGCTAGCCCAGCTAACACTTGGGACTGACTATAATATTCGCACCGCTAAATTTGAATGGATAATACGGGAGGAATGAAGGTGGCAGTAGTATCGATAGCACCTGTTGACCTGCCAATAATGGGAAAACGGGTGCCATATTTACATGAAGGAATTTGACAGCGCCGCGGGTCGGCCTTGACGGAAATGTAGGAAAAAGGAAGAAGAAAGCGGAAAAAGGAGGAAAAGAGTAACTACTAGCTTATCCATTGCGTGAGACGCCAGTACATTTTTCAAAGTAATCAGATATTATCGTGAAGGTTGTGGATTATTATAGATTATTGTTGTATCGAGGATAGTTATTGTTGGAAGAAGAAAGAGGTTATTATAGAGAGTTATTGTTCGATAGAGGATTTATTTGAAAGGAAGTCCAGGAAATTATTGTTGGAGGATTTTGGAAATATCAACTCGCGTGCGGTAAGTAGACTGCCCGCCGGCCACGTTATTTCGTTAATGCATATATTGTTGTTTTGGATTATTTTCGGTATCGCGGTTGATTTAATGAAGGTTTACTACCTTGATTATTTGATTACGGGATTTTAAGCAAATAATTGTCATAAATTGTGATCAAAATTTTGTATTATAATTTTTCCTATGTTAGTTAAAAGTTCGCGATTTCGTCTATAAGATTTGAATTTGTAAAGAATAAATTATGGATAAAAGTGAAGTGAATAAATAGTTGATTACTCCCTTACACGGACTATTAAATTTTTTCCTCTAAGTGTGATTTCAATTATTCTCTCTGTGGTTGTACTTAATTATTTAGAAAAGAATTTTCTTAGTCCCGCCATTTTCCCGTCGGCGAGACAAGGATCCACGGCACAGGTAAGAAGTTCGTGCACGTGCTGAGTCGGCCATTTTGATAGGACGAAGAACGAATATTAATTACCCCATTTATTTAAACAAATATACACATATTTATCGAGATTATTATTATTATTATTATCTATTGTACGTGGTGTACGGGATTCCTCACATTTATGTAGGAAACGCTACGTCACACCCTCACAAGAAAAAGTCGGGCGACGTGAGATCCGGCGAACAAGCAGACCATTAAATGGAGCCTCCCCGTCCAATCCATCTCGTCATAACGATTATTAAAAACTCCCATACAGTACGTGTAAAATTAGGCGCAGCATCATCTTGTTGAAGCCACATTCCTTGCCACGTTGCCAAGTGAACATTTTCCAAGAGACCGGGTAAATGGTCCCTTATTAACACTAAGTAGCTATACCTATCAATATTTTGATCAAAAATGTAAGGTCCGATAAGATATCCATTTACGATTCCGCACCAGACCATGAGACTCCATCGTTTTTTTATACATTTGAATTTTATTTTTGACGTTTCCAAGGCCACAAAAACAATTTTTGCATCAGACAATTTTGATGTAAAATTTTCTGCTCTTGCCGAATCTGCACTCAAAAATAGAGGTTCCTATTAGAGAAAACCATGCTGACCTTGAAATGACCTTTAAAATTAACTTCAAGGTCAAAACTAGTGGTATCATTAAATGGCCACCACTGTTCTGACTAACTTCCGTCTGAACCATTTTTTTGTAGATGTCGTTGTTTAGAAGCATTTTGGGTCCATAGATTAAAATGTGTCACCCTATATATATAGTTAGTCTTTTATAATTAAATTACGGTATAATTATTTCAATTTCCTTCCTGACCGAATCCTGGAATCTGAGCAAGACCCTAGCAAAGATTCACTCCGTTACAATAGTTATACGCGACTAAGTTTAAACATTTTGGTTGTGGAATTTTTGAATACGGATCATTTCGCCCAAAGAATAAACTGCCCAACGATTTTGACCACCATTTGCGGCACCACATTCGTATAGCGGAAGATGTCAAATTGATGTTAGGTCGATAGTACAGAATTGTTGATAAATACTGCTAAATTATGAAGATGTCGCGTATAAATTTTATTTTTATTTTATTTATTTATTAACTCCATACATTACAATATTTTACAATAAAAAAAAAATGTATCCTATAGAGGTGCACACTGCACCTGTACATAGGAGCCGGAGAACTTAACACTATATCCTAATACTAAATTAACCTAATACTATATTTAAATAAGAGTTTTGCAACTTAATCAATATAACTAGTATACTGTTTAGTGCATCACTCTTTTACATTTTTTTTTTAAACACTTTAAATTTAAATGCTCATATTATTGTTTAATATTATTACTTGTTTAAACATTTTTTTACTAATTCTTTATATGTTTGTCTTGATCCAGTTTTTTAATTTTGCTTTTCTTACTTTAATATTATCTATATTTTTAAGTTCGTTTGGTAAGGTATTGTAATGGCTTACTGCTCTTATATAGCTGTTCTTTGAACTGACATTGCTACATCGACGTGGCATTTGGATATTCCTATTTCTTGTTATACTTTTTGAGTTTTTATAAATTTCTTGCAATGTACTATAATGAAAACTAAGGGATTCAAAAATAAAAAGTTTGTCAATGTTCATTGGATTTTTATCGCTTATAAATTTATTTTTATTAATTATTTTAAGTAATCTATTTTGTTGATTTTGTATTATAGATTTGATATTTGTATATGCACCACCCCAAGCTATTATTCCGTAACAGATTATGCTATGGTAAAAAGCATAATACAGTGTTCTGAGAGTATCAGTGGACATGATTTTAGCTATTTTGTGAAAGATAAAAGTTAGATATTTCGTCTTTTTGTATATGTACTCTATGTGCTTATCCCATCTCATGTGACAGTCAAAAATAATTCCTAGATACTTTGTATTTTCCACTCTTTGTAATTTTGTTCCTTTTATGTTTATATGAAAATTTATTGGAATACAATCCTTATGGTTCACAAAAGTTAAATATACTGTTTTATCAATATTAAGTGAAAGTTTGTTAAGTGCTAGCCAATTTGCTATTTTATCAAGATTTGAGTTCATAATTGTTTCTACTTCTTTCCAACTATTGCTTGTTGATATTACTGCAGTATCATCAGCATAAGATAATATTGTATTATCTGGCATTGTTGTCAATAGATCATTCACATATATAATAAATAATAATGGTCCTAAAATTGTGCCCTGGGGTACTCCAGTTGTTATTTTCTCATATACACTATAGGCATCATTTATTTTTACCCTTTGTTCCCTATTACTTAGATAACTTTTTATCAACTTCTGCGCTTTACCCCTGATTCCGTACCTATATAATTTATCCAACAAAATAGTATGGTTAACAGTATCAAAAGCTTTGGCTAAATCAAGGAAAGTTACTGCTATTGGAGTGTTTGAATCTAGGTTATTGTATATTATGTTACTTATGTAGTTTAATGCATCCTTAGTACTTTTGTTTTTCGTAAAACCATATTGGTTTTTTGCTAGTATGTTACTGTCATTTAAAAACTTAATTAATCTAGTGAAAATACTTTTTTCGAAAATTTTTGCTAAGTTTGAAATAAGCGAAATAGGTCTATAATTCGTTATTTTATGTTTCTCGCTACTTTTGTGAATCGGAATTATTTCTGCTGTTTTTAGTGCACTTGGCCAAATAGTTTTTTCTATACATAAATTTATGACATGTACTAATGGTAATATTAAAAATCGAGATAGGCATTTTATTGTTTTTGCATTAATATTATCTACTCCTCCATTTTTATTCTTTAAATTTAATATTATATTTTCGATTTCATATGCATATGTGGGTGTAATAAAAATGCTATTTGAATTGAATTGTGGCAATTTTAAATTTTCATTTGTTTCTGTTTGTATTTTATCGCTTAAAGTTTTACCTATATTAGTAAAAAATTTGTTCATATTATTAGCAATTTGTGTAGGATCACTTATCTTTTCATTGTTTTCAATTATGTAATTAACCCTGACTTTTTTGTTACTTTTTTTCCCCAGTTTTTCATTTATAATTTGCCATAGATTTTTTGGATTGCTAGAATTTTTTTCTATCTGCTCTTTTTCATATAGTTCTTTGGCTTTGTTTATAATTTTATCTAGTACTTTAGTATAATTTCTATAGTACAACTTATTATCTAAGGTAGGATTTTCTTTCCAACATAAATATAAACTTTCTTTAGTTTTACAGGATATCATTATTGCACTTGTAATCCACCTATTTCTAGGATTTAAATTATTCTTATTTTTATTTATCTTTATACTGTGTTTAACTATATTTATACAATTTTGTATTTTTTCAATTAGAGAATTTGTTGCTATATTTGGATCCTGCATATTTAAAATTTCCGTCCAATTTTCATTGTTAGCTATTTTGATTAATTTAGTATAATCAATCATTTTAATAGTATTATTTATCTTTGATTTTCTAATTTTTCCTATAGTCATAATCAAAGGATAGTGATCATTAAAAGGGACAGTTAAAGTAAATGTGTTGTAGTTAATTACTGAAGTTTTTATAAAGATGTTATCAATGCATGTTCCTGTATTGCAGTTATCCAAAGATGGCCTTGTTATGCCCTGAAAACCCGGTACATATCCACTTTCAAGTAAGCTATTAAGTAATTCTTGCCCAATAGCTTCCATCTTTAACAGATCAATATTAAAATCTCCTATGATTAAATGATTTTTGGTTTTTTTATTTTCAAAAATTAACTTCTTTATATTTAGTATAAATTCTGTTTTAGGAATATCATGTGACCTATATACAGCAGAAATTAACATTTCTTTATTATTCTCTATAGAAATTTTGGAATTTATTATTTTTATTTTATTTATCTCAATTATTTCAGTGGTTTCTGTAATGTAGTCCTTCAAATACATAACGACACCATCTGATTTGTTACTCTACTATCGTTATAAAATATTTTATACCCATTTATTGTAAAAAACTCTTTGTGATCCAAATTCCATGATTCAGTACACACAATGACACTTGGTTTAACTTCTAATCCTTTTAAAAAGACTTGTAATTTATTATAATTAGCATTTAAACTTCTGATGTTAATATATAAAATATATTCTTTTCGAAATTTCAAGTTGCCATTCAATGCAGTTAAATCATGTAAATTTGTTTCCTTTTTATAAATAACCCGGTACATATCCACTTTCAAGTAAGCTATTAAGTAATTCTTGCCCAATAGCTTCCATCTTTAACAGATCAATATTAAAATCTCCTATGATTAAATGATTTTTGGTTTTTTTATTTTCAAAAATTAACTTCTTTATATTTAGTATAAATTCTGTTTTAGGAATATCATGTGACCTATATACAGCAGAAATTAACATTTTCTTTATTATTCTCTATAGAAATTTGGAATTATTATTTTTATTTTATTTATCTCAATTATTTCAGTGGTTTCTGTAATGTAGTCCTTCAAATACATAACGACACCATCTGATTTGTTTACTCTACTATCGTTATAAAATATTTTATACCCATTTATTGTAAAAAACTCTTTGTGATCCAAATTCCATGATTCAGTACACACAATGACACTTGGTTTAACTTCTAATCCTTTTAAAAGACTTGTAATTTATTATAATTAGCATTTAAACTTCTGATGTTAATATATAAAATATATTCTTTTCGAAATTTCAAGTTGCCATTCAATGCAGTTAAATCATGTAAATTTGTTTCCTTTTTTATAAAATTATTTTGTAAATCTTCTGTTAAATCTAAAACTTGTGACATTATTATTTATAATTTGGGGATAACGTGCTCGATGAACTGCTTCTGTGTCTTGTTGTTAATTTCGACGATGCTGCTAGAATAGATTGACTTCTTTCCATTGTGCGAGATAAAAAGTTATCTACTTTTCCGATATATTTTGGTACTATTGGCGCAATTTCATATTCTGTCATGTCAATATATTTTTTAATCTTTGTTTTTAAAATTTCACATTTAAGTGTATCTACTGCGGTATGTTTAATATCATATTTTGTTTTATACTTCTCATTACTGAACTTACAATTATGACAACAATAGTGATTGTCTGAATTACATTCTGTAGTTTTATGAGCACCTGCACATTTTAGACATATTGGATTATTAATGCATTTAGCAGTACTATGTCCAAAACGTCAACACTTATAACAAGGTTTGACCGATATCAAGTCAAAGACTCTGCAGTTTTGATGACCAACGTAAATTTTGTTCTTATTGTCTCTGACGTCTTTATGAATTTCTGCTGACACTTCCAATATTGCCGTAGTTAACTTGCTTCGTGGATTAATATACGTGTGTAAAACCACGCCTTTACTTTCACAGCTGTTAAAATTTCTTTTGTTAATGTCTTCTTCTAGTTCTTTATTACTCATTTTTTCAATATTATCTATGCCAATTATTTTTATTTTAGGTTTCATTATTTGCTCTTTTTCTACTGTACATAATTTAGATAATTTTGAGTTTAATATGTTAATTGCATTATTTACACTATCCTCGTTTATACATTTTATTACAACTTCACTATCACCTTTTACTTTGACGTTTCGAGTTTTAATGGTTTTATCTTTAATTAAATAATGAGACGCTCTTTGCACTATTGTCGCTATATTCTCTTCTT
Organism: Theocolax elegans; assembly: GCA_026168455.1. Lineage (NCBI taxonomy): Eukaryota > Metazoa > Arthropoda > Insecta > Hymenoptera > Cerocephalidae > Theocolax > Theocolax elegans. The sequence continues at coordinate 1,476,668 of CM047431.1, forward strand.
TTTTGTTTTTTTTTAATATTATTTTAGGTGTCGGTTTATTAATAGGTTTGGGTTTTATCAGTGTCTCAGCATATGAATTTTTGTTGATTTTAGTTCCTTCATTTTCTTTTTCTTTGTTTAAAAGTTCTTTGAGTAATTGATTCTTTTCTTTTAGTTCAGTGTTTAACTCCTTTGATATAACATTTTCGATTTTCATGGTTTCAAATTCACTATGATCTTCATACATCGATTCTTCTTGGTTTTTAACACTATCACTCATAATTTCACTTATAATTTGGTTTTTAATTTGTAACTTTTGCATTGATTTGATTTCGGCAATAATCATTTTTGCATCATTACATAGCACATTTTCACTACTTTTTAAGGTTAGCTTTAGTTTATCATGTTCCGGGCAAATAACAAAAATATCACTTATTCTTTTTGTGTTTTTCAATATGTTAAAATCACTAGTATGGTACGCGTTTTCACATATTAAACAAACAACTACTCCAACCTTTAATTTCTGATGACATTTAAAAAACTTATCGGAGCGAATGTCAGGCGGTTCTTTACTTCCCGCCATCTTGGACGAGTTTTATTTATAAATTTTCAATTATTTGATTATATAATGTTATTAAATATCAAAAAGGAATAATATTTAATATTTGTTCTGTATTTCTTCAAAGGTTGCATGAACGATATTACCATTATATATATATATATATATATATATATTGTAACGGTATTAATTATTAAAAGACGTTTTGAATTAATTTAATATCGTTTAGTAAACGCGAGTATTCGATATAATAACTTTTCTCGGAAACGGCGCGACGAACGAACAACGATCCTTGCGTAAGGGAGGGGGAGAAGACCTCTAGATGGCCCACGGAAAATTTAGTATGGGGAAGGACGATCAACGCTACGGTTTAGCTGGGCCGTGCTACGAGCGAACGAGCGACACGTGTGAGCAAATTCTACCGCGACGCAGACAAGCGATCGAGAATCGGTATACGTTTCCCGGGGTACGTGTGCTATCGCCGTTGACGAGAGGAAACGCAGCGAGCCCAAGGAAGCGGGGCTCGGCGTAGTGGTTCGTGTGGGAATCGTGCCACGAAAGAGACGGTGCGCGACGTGCTCCGCTGTCTCTTCTTCTATGATTTTCCTCGGTCCTTGCCTCGACGAGAAGGCTACCTGCCTGATAGTCGGCTAGGAGGCCTAAGGCGTAGTTGGCGTCCGGGACATTGTAAGGACGCCACATCAAGCGTAAGTCGGGATAAAATCCCTTACTTCAATACAGCGTGATCGCGAGCGGATCATCGTTGCAAGCGGGTAACGCGTTCAAAAATCGAGAGCGAGAGAGAAGGGACGACTCGACTGGGCCGGCGACTCCCGTCTCTCTCACTCTAATACTTAGAAGTAAACCTCTTTAAGCTTTCCTCGCGATATAGCTTAGGACGATCCCGCCGAGGGATCGACGCGACTTCATACGAAACACTATTCGAAACTTCGCGTAACGTCTATATGACACAACAATAGATTGAGCATAATTGATTCTTCAACTTGAGTTTATTTACTTTTGCATGTATGTGTCGTGTTGTCGATTGAATCTGAAATATCCCAAAACCACTTTGTAGAGGCGAGACTTACGCCGGGTAATGAGCCTCTCCAGTTCACGTACTCGGAGGCTACTCGTATCTACGACACAATCGCACACCTCATTATATTCCTTTATAATCTTCTTTAGTTGTAACTTTGATTTTAGTTATTAAATCGAACGTAATCAATTCAGCTTGAAGTTATTTACTTTTGCATGTATATGTCGTGTTGTCGATTGAATCTGAAATATCCCAAAACCACTTTGTAGAGGCGAGACTTACGCCGGGTAATGAGCCTCTCCAGTTCACGTACTCGGAGGCCAAGTTAAAGGTAAGACCGAGAGACTAAGACGGAGAGCGCGGTGCTCCCTGTGTCATCATACCCGAACGGCAAGGAAAAGCCGCCCGATTTAACGGAGGTACTGGCATTGCACAGTGCGGCCGAGGTAAGCACATCGGTACGCGCGGGCCGCATTGACCGCATCGAGAGAGGTAGAGACCCCATACCGTGGCCCCTATGGCCATGCTTCTAATTTCGGTCTTAATTAGAGGTAGACCCCGTTACAATATATATATATATTATAACGGTAAGCGAGTTACCGATCAGGTAAGCAATGCGAAAGAGGATATACAGCGCAGTACGCGCATAAACGCGCGAGCAGTACTGATATAGCGCCCTCACGGTGTAAATACAGGCCGAGATAACGGTCTCTTTTATCATGTTTTATCGGAGAAGCGTGGGTGTGTGGGAGCCACTTTACGAGAGAAGGCGCTCGTGACGTAGGCAGCTTCTACGACAGAGCTCCCTACATCAGAGATACATACGTCACACGGTGTGACGTATAGCCATCAGGTTAAGTAGCCGATCATTCCCGGATCGGTTGCTCATAACTCGACCGTTAATAGATTTTAACGATTTGTTTTCGCGCTAGTCATCGGTACGACTCCCCTTAAATTGTTAATAGTTAATTTATTATCTTGTAATTGTTTATTTAATAAATTGACTCGGCGAGACGATCTTTCTCGCCGATTAACTTAATATATCGATTGTTGATAACGTTTTACCGGTCAAAATCCTATCCCACGAATACCGCCCTCTCCGGCGTTTATCCTAGTTGGCAATTTTGGGCATAGGGCCCAACACACGGTTTCAAAGTCAAACGTAGTGTTTCACGTTGTTAACGGCATTGCACGGGAATCAAAGTGATTCCCGGCCGCATCGTGAGACTGTACACTTAAGGTTGGTAAGTTGGGACAGATTGGGCCTGACCGGGGCCTTACATTCCCCAGTACCCACCCTATTACAACTGGCGCCCAATACGTGTGGATTTGGGATAAAGGACGTCGAAAAAATCAACAAGCGCGATATAGGTGTTCAATTGTTAATAATATTGTTAATTAACAATTGGATTACTCGCGAACAATAACGAGGTCAGCAGTCGTGTTTCGAAATTGTGAAGTATATTTCGGTACTTTTTCGTTCCCCCTCGAGACGGGAATTGTTTATTAACAAATAGAATTGTTATAAACAAATAAAATTTTTTTTTTCTCGTCTCGACTACTTAGTAGTAGACAAAGGAAATTGGTTCCTCGTTGAACATTGGTGGCGCCACTAGAAATAGGTCACACAAATAGGAAATTCGGTGGGTTTTCGGATGGAATCGATAGACCGACCAGCGTTACTTGGAAATTGGATAGTTTGGACCAAACCAAGTAACTAGCGCCACCTAGAGGAACGAAAGAACGCGACACAGCGCGACATAACCTGGTGGCAATTAATCGGTCAGAATAAATTATTGGTAAGTGTATGCAAGGTTTAACTGGTTTTTACTGGCACAAAACAGGAAGCTTGTAACCTGGCTCAGACCTTTACAAATTATATTATAGGTTATATTTTTGTACGAGGTCAAGCGCGCGATAACTTTAATTACTTAATTTATTTATTTATTGATTTATTTATTATTTAGTATATAGTACCGTTAATTTAGCGCAAGGTAAGAGCCAGGCAGTAGTTTAGTGAAAATTTAATAGTTAATTTGTTAAAAATAATTTAAACTCTGTAGTGCTTCCTTGGAAGCAAGAGTACATCAAAAACTATATAATAAGTAAAGCGGACGGAGGATTGTTTATTAACACACAGAGAGAGAATCGGAACGCCCAATCGCACCGACAGAATATTGGTTCAACAATCGCGGCATTAAAGACATAATAAATGAGATAAAAATAGCATGTGACAAAGCTATACCCACTAAGAACAAGACGAGTAGAAAAGTTTCATGGTGGAACGAGGAATTGACAAAGGCAAAAAAACATACAAATAGGCTACGCAGACAATTTCAAAAGGAGAGAGATCTGGACATAAGAGAGCGCGCACAAATGACCTATAGATTGGCCAAGCGACAATATACAAGATTAATAGACACAACTAAAACCCAAAAATGGGAAGAATTTGTGACCAAACAAGGAAATGACAATCCATGGCGCTTACCATACAAACTGACTAGAGTCAAAGAAATTGCAAGTAACGTAAAGACAGACGATGGCTACACTATGACCTGGAATGATACAGCAGAGCAAATTCTTAATCAGCTCTTTCCAGACGATAATATAGAGACAGACACGAAAAAACAGAGAGAAGTAAGGCAACAAAATCAAAGATACACAGACGAATACAGCGAAACTAAAAGTTTTACAAGGCAAGAAGTGCTGCAAGTAGTAAGGAAAATCGACTGTTTCGATCTGAAATTAATAAGAGTTGCTCTTACAGTAGTTGGTGAAGAACTGTTAAGGCTGTACAACAATTGTCTAAAACTCGGTATATTTCCGAATACTTGGAAAAAAGGCAAAGTAATAACAATTGGTTACGCCGATTTTAAACGCTTAGTTTTATGTTTATTATAAATTCGGAAACGTTCATGTTAGTTCGGATTATGTTTCCGTGTTTCCGACCCTCTCTCACGATCGCTTCTTGACTCTTGCGAGCTTGGAGACTACGACAAGTTCAGGGTTAGACGCGTATCTGACAAAGCAGTAAACGGTCGCTTGTATTACAATTTCTTAATCTGTTTGTACCGCGCTCACCTTTCTAAACAAAATTATAAAGGATTGTTTTATAAAATACATTATGTCAAAAGTTTATTCGTTCCTAGACCAATATAACTCCTTTCCTACGTATGAAGCACGGGTTTTGCTAAATAAAAGGAAAACGTGACTACATAATTTTTGGTCCTTCGAGCCGGATATTTATTGGTGTTGGAATGTGTGAACAGTAGTGGTTTTGTCAAACGTGCATAAGAGTGCGGTACATTGTATTATTCGCCCAGCTGTGTACATTACATCGGACTTTGGAATTTTCGCGAAAGACTGCCGATTTTCACGAACATATAAGTGTAGTGCTACAGAAAAATAAGTTATAAATATCAAAGGAGAGCAGTGACGTCACGAACAAAACAAAGCTTTACCTCTAGAAAGATCTGGAAGGAAGACAACATTTCACATTCGTCCATGTCGATATGCAGTGTCCGGACGAACGTTGTTGATACTGCGCAACGACGTAGGTTTCAGGGGATTTCGAGCGACTACAGTTTACAGCGTTGTGTTTATTTACAGCGAGATGACTCACAGTACATTTAAAGCGTTAAAATTTAAATATCTAAAATTGAAATTAAAACCTGATGAAAATACATTACGTTAATTCGGATATAATTATACTTACCATAATATCACATTGATATTAATTGATTAATATATGATGGATGAAGAAACTATAGAGAGAAATTCCATCCACTATCCCGTGTTTCACAAACTGTTGCGTTCACTCTCGAAACCAATCTTCCCGTCATCGTCGTTTTGGACTTTGTTTCGACTCACACATCTTCGTCGTCCTGGATTTGGCTTGGAGGAAGCCGAAATCTTCTCCTGGTGACAGCTGCTGCCCTACCAATTCACCCTATACACCCTTCACAGGAACTGCTAAGACCTGCCTCGCTCTACCACGGTTCTCGTCAGTAAAAGTTAAGTAAAGTTATTTAGTTCATTCTTCCGTTTACAAAAATCAAAATCAGTAAAATTATAACTTTAATTTTTTTTTATCTGTAAAATTATCCGGGACACAACAGCAAATATTCCGGGGTTTCCCATCTAAATAGTATTAAGTCTTCCAAGGCTTACATACGGATTTTCCGTCGGCTTTCCTTATCGGTTTTACTTCTATCCATTTTGTGAATAGGTCTTGGAAGACTATTATTATCACCGCTACGATACACCAAGGACTGTCTACCACCCTCGTTCCCATAAGTCCTTGTTGACCTGTTTGCGGAAATTTGTATGCTTGATATGTCGCACATTGTTTCACGTATTGATTTACGTCGTGCCACATGCCTTGCCAGTAGTAGTCTCGAGCGATACGATCATAAGTCTTTTCGATACCTGTATGGCCTACCGATGGTAAATCATGTGCTTCTTTTAAAACTGTTTCTTTATAATTTTCCGGGAGTTCCTCTCGAACCTTCGTAGAGGAAACACCTATTCTCATTATATAGAAAATTATTTCTATTGACTCTCGATTTATCGAATTCTCAATAGCAGGTGCAAACCTGTCCCTATTTTTCTATTATAATTCCATCTCAGCCCATTGTGAGCCATCATGGCCACTGGGCAAAAATCCACGTTTTCGTACTGCGATGGCTCCGAGAGCATCGCCTCCACCGCTGAGTCCTTAATGGACACAGCCCTTACCATGGATTGTGAAGGCTTCAAGGAGCCTCGCAGGCGAAAACGTGCCCGCCAAACACCTCGGGACACTCAATCAGACCGAACAAGTCTGATTACCAAGACCAGCAACACGGTACTTCCACCGGTTGCTACACACAACCAATTCGCCCTACTAGCCGGCACCTCCGCCGAAAAGAAGGTTAAGATCACCCCAGTGAATGTTTACTGTGATGAGCTTAACTTTCCCTATAAACTCCTCCAAACCATTATTAAATTGGAGAACGCCAACGGAAAGCATTTGAAGTATATCTATATACATTAAAAATTTGTATATATAGATATACTTGCAATGTTAAAAATGAAACTTTGTCGATTAATTTCGGCTATTCCTTTCATTTCCCGAAAATCATTTTTTTTGCAAATGAAATATCGCTAGTAAAGATAAAAGCTAAGGCATGATTTATACGTCTTGGAACGTCTTTATACTTATTGGCGGACTCCTTTGGCGCGGTAGTTTATGAACTCCGTGATAACTTCATGTCCGTCCGGGTTTCAACCCTGGAGGACTATCGAACCCTCCTCCGGGAATTGGACACCGATAGGTTCCGATATTTTCTTTTTAAATCTCCGGATTCCGAACCTCCGATCAATTTCGTCATTAGGGGCCTACCCATTTCAATGGCCACCGACGAAATCGCGGACGAATTATTGCGGGGTGGATATAGAGTCCACAACGTCGCGCAAATGAAGAGAGGAAGCGGGAAAAATGCCACCCCGCTCCCTCTTTTCCTAATTACATTGGAAAAAACCGACAACATTAAAAATATTACTCAACTAAAAACGATCGCGTTTTTAAAAATTAAAATCGAACCGTACAGAAAACCTAAACGCCCGGTACAATGCTTCAAGTGCCAACGCTATAATCATGTGTCGCGGTTCTGCCACGCTCAACCCAAATGCGTTAAGTTTGGAGAGAATCATGACACCGCCGAATGCACTAAACCCCGCGATAAAGAAAACCTAAAATGCGCAAACTGTGGAGGCAACCACACCGCGAATTACAAAGGCTGTTTGGCCTATAAAATATCCAAACAATCCTACGCGAATAAAGCGAAAACTCCTAAACTCGCTAAAATCAACAACAATAATAATAATAAAAATACTCAAAAACCTAAACTCATTCCGTTAAACGATGGAGGTCATTTTCCCGCATTACCGGTTAAACCTAAAACGCAAACACCAATTAACATACCAATAATTAAATCATTACAAAACAAAAACAAAAATGGAAATAACATTAATAAGAAACCCGTCAACTCGGAAGACGCAACCGCGCTGATAGAAACACTGCGGGAGGCCACCAACCTCTCTATCAGTATCTCCTCGGGATCAATCTCACTAAACGACGCCTATATCCAAGTCGCGGTAATAACTCAAAAACTTCTAAACTCGGCCCTCGTGGTTGCATCCAATAAACAAAAAATCGGACCAGGAATAATACACCAAATAAACAACTAACCATTTGTGCTTGGATCGCCAACGGACGACTAACACACAAAAAACTCGAACTGGAGACGCTATTACACACAAAAAACATTGACATTTGCCTACTTGACGAAACACTTTTAAAAAACAACAGTACATTTAAACTACGAAACTACACTGTCTATAAAAATAACATAAACCGGGGCACCGCGGTAATAGTTAAAAACAGCCTAAACCATTATAATATACCCTTAAATACCGAAAACTTAGAAGCAACGGCAATTAAAATCAAAACCCGCGGAACCGACATAGCGATAATAGCTACTTATAACTCACCTACTGTTAAATTCAACAAAAACGACTACGATAAATTCTTTAAAACAGCCGACACAGTAATAGCCGCCGGTGACTTTAACGGTAAACATACGCGCTGGGGGAGACACTGATGTGTCCCGGATAATTTTACAGATAAAAAAAATTAAAGTTATGATTTTACTGATTTTGATTTTTGTAAACGGAAGAATGAACTAAATAACTTTACTTAACTTTTACTGACGAGAACCGTGGTAGAGCGAGGCAGGTCTTAGCAGTTCCTGTGAAGGGTGTATAGGGTGATTTGGTAGGGCAGCAGCTGTCACCAGGAGAAGATTTCGGCTTCCTCCAAGCCAAATCCAGGACGACGAAGATGTGTGAGTCGAAACAAAGTCCAAAACGACGATGGCGGGAAGATTGGTTTCGATAGTGAACGCAATAGTTTGTGAAACACGGGATAGTGGATGGAAATCCGGATAAAGTCAATTACGAGATCACAGATTTATATTTTACACTCAATTTATTTAAAATAGCATAATTATATTTCACAGAATTAATAGCTTTTGACAAATAGATACGAATTTAAAACAACAGTAATTATTGCCCGAACTGAGGTACAAAATTTAACGTAGTTGAATATACGCGAAGATACAATCTCTTATAAATGTGAGAGTATGAAGACCGACTTATTCGAGTCCGCTCGATCGACTGACTACGACTCTCCTCCACTAACTGTTGATGCGCGTCTCCTCTCGAGGTGGTATGGAGGGGAACGACTGCTGCGCATCTTGTGGTACGCCGTTCTTGAAGGCGGAGCTGCTCTTGATTGGCTGTGAGCGGCCTTTCGGTGGTGTGCGGATGGGGCTGCGAATCCGCTTATTGGTTGGAGGTGGGGCTTTGTCAGCAAACTGATGAGATCTTCGGCGTCTCTTGATTGTCTTGGCGAATGTTTTGATGACGTACTTATTTAGGTGATTTGGTGTATACTATTGCAATTTTGTGAAGTCATGCTATTGTCAAACACGTTAGTCATTCGAGTAAGAAGATATTTAAATAGTAATATTAACGGAGTCGAGAGTCAGTATCGTAAACATGAGTGTGTTCGTGGAACGACATGAATTCGTATATGTAACTTAATATTAAATAAATGTTATAATAGCAAGTATTAGCGGCATTATACAATTCATAATGCATAAGATTATTATTAATATAACGTATTGTGGCGCGAAACGCATGAATCTATTGGGAAAGGATTAGGAGAACATGACATATGAGTAGGTGGCAAAGGTTGCGTGGAGAATTGACGGTGGCGCTAGTCTGGTGGTGCAGAAGGGAACTAAGGATTTGACTTTGTGCGAGAGAGAAAGGTATAGGTGATTCATGCGCGTACAATATATGCGTATACATAACATATGAATATTGTATTTGAATACATTTATAACTAACTGCTAACTATATATTGTTTATATTTGAATACGATCAATACTAACATACTATTTTATACTTATTTTGGATAAATCGTGGTTATTGTTGAATAATATAAAAGTATAAAAAAACTGCCCGACATTACACGCACTATAAACGCTGTCGGTAGCCAACTAAGTAAATATTGCATCAATAAACAACTTTACATTCACGCCCCAACGAGCTTCACTCACTATCCTTACAACAAAAAATGCAAACCCGATATAATAGATTTCATGATCTCTAAAAACTTAAATTTTTCCTCAAATATCTGCACTCTCCCAGATTCCGAATTAGACTCAGACCATTGCCCTGTATACATAACTATCAACTTAACAACAATTTACAATCCGACAAAAATCAAGTACATTTTTGCAAAAACTAACTGGCAGACATTTAACAATTACTTTGACGAAAACATCACTACACTACAAAACATAGACAGAAAAGACGAAATCGACACAGTTATCACTGACTTTACACAAACCATCCACAAAGCAATAGACATTTCCACACCATTAAACGAAAATAAAACCGGTAACCTTCCGTTACCGGACGAAATAATTAAATCAATAAAACATAGAAACGTATTAATCCGCGAAAACCGTAAACGATATAATCCAATACTTAAAAACCATATTAATTCAATTAGACGCTTAATAGACAACCAAATTAAAAACATTAAATGCGAATCGTGGAATAACAAAGTAAAATCCTTAAACATTAAAGACAATAGTTTGTGGAGAATGACCAAAGCCTTTACGCGAACTCACACTAACATTCCACCGTTAAAAGATTCAAATAATCAACTTAAATATTTTTCACCGGACGATAAAGCTAACCAATTAGCCGAAAACTTCGCGAAAACGTTCACACCGCATAAAATGCCTCATAACAATTCCAATTTTACTGCAGAAACGGATAATTAATCTTAAATTTTCTAAACAATTCTAACAATAACCCTAATACAATTTCACCGATAATTCCGTTCGAACTTAAAAAATATCTTAAACGCACGAAAAACAATAAAGCACCCGGCCCGGAAACAATAAGTAACTTCATTTTGAATAAATTACCTATAAAAGCATTAACCCACTTAACCGACATACTCAACGCGTGCATTAAACATAAATATTTTCCAGACGTCTGGAAAACGGCGACCGTCTTGGTGTTTCCCAAAGCAGGTAAAGACCCGACCCTCCCGACTAGCTACAGACCAATTAGCCTCCTTAACACAATGAGCAAGGCATTCGAGCACTTGCTCATCAATAGACTTCGGGACGACATGACTGACCGCCTAACGATCAAACAGGAACAATTCGGGTTTAGACACGCTCATTCTACACAACACCAAATACTTAGACTAACCGAAGACATTACTCGGAACTTTAACTGGAAACGAAACACCGGGGCGGTACTTCTCGACGTCGAGAAAGCCTTTGACACCGTCTGGATAAACGGTCTCCTTCGCAAACTAATCGAAAATAAAATAAGCTCTAATCACATTCACATTTTAGCTTCCTATCTAAACAACCGGAAATTTAAAGTTAAACTAAACGACGCAGAATCTCGCGAATTTCCTATAAAAGCGGGAGTCCCTCAGGGCAGCCTGCTGGGACCTCTGCTCTTTTTAATTTACATTGACGACCTACCCTCGACCGACAACGTAAATATCGGGATCTACGCGGACGACACGGTAATATACGCGACCTCGCGAAGTAACGAAAAAATCGTAAAATTACCTAACAACGCGCTAAACGACATTCATCAATTCTGCAGTAAATGGAAAATTAAAATCAACGCGACTAAATCCGAAGTAATAATGTTCTCTAAAAAGAGAGCGCCAACCGCAAACCTAAATCCACCTAACTTCGATAAAACACAAATAGAATGGAAACCCGCGGTAAAATATCTCGGCGGAACACTCGATCGTAAACTCACCTACACACAACACACTACTAACGTTCGTAACAAAGCCATCGGGGTCTTAACTAAACTAAATCCGCTTTTAAGAAATCACTCGTCTCTAAACCTAAAAAACGGCATAATAATGTATAAAGCCTTAATCCGACCAATACTAACATACGCCTCAGCGGTCTGGGGCGGCACGTGTAAAACAAACATTTATAAACTTCAAATAATCCAAAATAAAACTTTACGAAAAATAACAAACGCGATATGGTACACTAAAAATTCATTAATCCATAAAGAACTCGAAACAGAATATTTACATAATTTCATTAAAACCTCGACCGAAAAATTCTACGAAAACTCCGCGAAATCAAAATACGCTCTAATAAACAACCTCGGTAAATACGAATTCGATCCTAAAAACAAACATGCGCGACCAAAGGACTTTCTGTCCGCCCCGTAGGAACATCTATTCGTCATTCAAAAATAAAATCTATTTAATTGACATTGATGGAATGGGGAGGAAACATATGCAGGGTGGATGGCTGCTTCTCGTAGGCATTTCGCCGGAAGAACCAGCCGGAGCTCTGTAGAATGGCCCTGCTCGGCTCATCAATGCACCCCATCACATAGTCTATTTATTTCTCTTTCTTTTTCCACACAACCTCATATCCATTCCACCTTTTCATGACATTTTTCATTCATTTAACTATCATATTACTACAAGTAGGTTTTTTCAGCCTAGTGCTTTTTCCTACTTAACGTAAGCTTCTGCTTACTTCTGCCTTCTCTAAACGTTCTGTAAACTCATCTCTTTATTATTGTGCGAAAATACTAACTATAGCAATGCACTTTCACCTCCCACGCGATTTTTCCTTCTTAAGGAGAGGTAACGGGATTGGAGATATGCCTCTCGCCGTGGATTTCATCCACGACGGGAACATATAAACAATCTTCCGGGCTGGACGTACCTCACTGGTTGGGGCGACGGAGGGGCCCCACCATCCCCCCCTTTTTCTTTTTCTGAAAAAAAACAGTCTCCTTTCTCTCTCTAATATTTTTACTACCATTATTTTTATCTTTGACTCTACTCTCGTCTTCGATTTTTCGCCATTCCGTACAGTCTAACTCAATCTCTTTCTTAGCGTTTTGGGATGTATTGACAGATTGTTTTGAGGTATCATGTTTTGTCAATATATCTATAGAGTCTGCAGTATTCTTCTGTAATATACCGGCCTTATCTATAGTATGAGGTTTTTGGGTATCCTCATTACTATATATCTGTTCATGTAGATCCTCCATTGCTGAGAGTATTGTTGGTTTGGTACTGGAATCGGCTTTTTGTTCTTCCTCAAAGATTTCTATTACTTCTTTACCTGGGGTAAACGATTTCAGGGTTATACTATTATTACACCCTGCAACGTTTCCCTTTTTCAATTCTGACATCGAATTCGTAATTATTTCTTCCATTGTTTTTCTTAATACTTCGTTCATCCTGTCTGTCCAGTTAATTTTCTCTTTTTTCTGTGGTTTTTGATTTAATCTTCCTTGTAATTCTTCGAAAAATGATTTTTCGTGTTGTTTCTTCTCTTCGTTTACTGCCTGTTGCCGAATTGTTGGGACCCTTGGGGAAGCTGCTGTGGGGTGGTCGGTCCCTGTTGTACCCCAGCATTGGCGTTTCCCGAATTGTTTCTTAATTGGGCGCAATTGGGACAATTAGAAAAGGTATAGCCTGGTTGTCCACAAACTTGGCATGCGAAGATTTGTTGACTCATGCGGTTTGGGCACATGTTTGCTCTGTGTCCAGATTGTTTGCACACGAAACATACGGTTTTTGGACATTCCGATGCCCGATGACCCACTTGATTGCAGTGGAAGCAAGCGCCGACGAAGGTGTCTTGTAGCGTGTTGTTTCCCTGTGTTGCTTGAGCCATTACTCTCGGTCTCGCCCCCAAGTTCTGTGGCGTGGCTACTTGATTGGTATTTCTCCATGTTCCACTTTGATTATAAGTCCTATTCTGATTATCGTTATTTCTATATGCGTTCGTTCCATCATTATTGTACCTTGGATTTCTACTATTTGTAAAATTATTACCACCATTAGGATTACCTATATTATTATAGCTGTCCCGTTATTGGACCACCTAGTCCAATTTTGGGGTGGTTGTCCAGCGTTTGGAGTCTGTACAAAATTTGTGGCTTGTTGGGGTGTTGCAACTGCTGCTACCCACGGATTTTGTTGTCCAACTGGTAGTTCGATGGTTGCGTGTATTGATGAATCGCTCTTCCTTTTTTTCTCTCTTTTTATTTCCTTTTTACTGCCTTTTTGTTTCGACGAAGACTTCTTTTGAATGGAACACGTTTCGTAATTTACTCCGGTATAATTTTCCTCCAGTGACGACACTTTATTTAGTTTAATGTATTCCGGGGCGACCACTTCCGGTATCTTCGAGTTTTCGGGAGTTGGAGGTGGTTTGAACCTTTTATCTAGTTCTAACAAATCCCCGTATCTTCTCCCATACTTCTCCAGGTCTATATACGTTTTAATTTTTTTCTCAGACATATAGTGACGATATTCAGGACGTAAATTCCGCCAGGCCACGTAAATTTGCCTTTTCATCGAAGGTGTCGTTTTCAGGTAGGAAAATATATGTTTTATTTATCCAACGTAATTTGTGATGCTCTCATTCTTTCCTTGAGTTCGCTTCCATGCTTCATCCCATACGTCGCTTTCGGATATTTTCTTTGTGAATTGGGCTTTAAATGCTTTTAAAAAGTCTTCCCATTTTTTATGCTTCAGTTCATCCTGTATATTACCGTACCATCTACTAGCGCGTTTGGTGAAAATGCATGGGAGGTCTCTAAAGAACTGGCGATCTGACATTAATACGTTCTTTCTAAAGTTCGATAACCTAGTTAAAAACTCGTTTGGGTTATTTTTTTCTTCTCCTGAAAATGACAGTTTCCATGATTTAAATAATCGTAGTATTTTTTCATTCTCGGCTAAATTGAACTTTTTTGATTTGTTATGACGGGTCTTCCGGTAATCCCTGTCAGAATCCGTGTCGCTTGTACTGTTTGTATCGTTATCACTTCGGTTATCGCTATCGTTTTCACTTTCACTATCACTATCATTACTATCGTCAGATGATTCTGCGCTGCTGTCGTTTCTTCTATTTTTCTTTTTATCTTTCCTTTTCTTATTACTTTCTCTGGTTTTTTCATGCTTTTTATTTTTGGTTCCTTTCTTTTGTTTCTTTTTCTTGTGCTTCTCGCTTTCGATTCTTCCTAAGTATGTATCGTTCTCTTCGTTTTCCTTTTCTAGTATTCTACCTGTAGGTGCTGGTTTCCTAGTTGGAGGAACAGGTGTTCTATACGTTCTTGGTTCGGTTTTATTTGCATTATTGGGGATTGCGTTATCTACCCTCTGCACCGGTTGTAAACGTTCCCATTGTGACGGTGTGCTAGTCTTATGGCTCACTTTTGTCACGTCCTCCAATATGTCTAGGAATTGGTGCAGTCTTTTTCCGGAGGATGGGATCGGTTCTACTAGTCTATTATTGCTTGTAATCGTTTTTTGTGTTCTATCTCCTCCGTCAGTACAATCTATGTTCCTAGCATCCTCATTTCTTGTATTAGGCACGTGGGAATTGTTCCCATAGTTTAGGTCAGTAACGTAGTTTTCCCTATTTTCGTCATTATTTCCATTGCTCCTGTTACATTAGAGTCCTCTATTATTTTCCAATTCTAAGTCGCTATCCGAGTTAACAGAAGACGATTCTGCGTTATCTTGTGTAATTCTTTCTATTTCTGGGTATAAGCTGTGAGTTCTTTCGTGTAACGGTGCATATGGTGTGGTTTGGGTACTTCTACGTTCTTCTGCTCGTCTATCATTTGTTCTATCTTGTGATATATTCTGTAGGCATGGTTGAGAGGAATCTGGACTTACTCTTTGTATGTTATGTTGTTCCAAATTATTTTGTCTTAAACTTTCGTTTATCAACCGTTGGACTTCATTTGGTATCACCAATCGCTGGTTTGAACTTGATAATAATATCCGATGTGACGCTGATGTGGTGTTACGATATGAGGCTCAGCTCGCAGAATTTGCGACCTTACTATGTTGTTCTTATTGTATAACTAAGAAATATAAACGATCTAACTTAATTGTTAATCACATACTATTGTTATTTTAAGTACAATATTATTTCAATAAATGTTAAACACTTTTATCTGCGTAGGCGAATAGATGGCAGTGTGTAGATCTTAAGCGACTAATATGAAATCGGTCTCAGATGCATATCTTGAATGCTGTAGGAGTGGGAGTGACTTGGGTCCACACACCAAACATCGACCAGTCGAGCACTTCTATTCTCGATAACGACCATGGAATATACCGCCTAAACCGATATTTATTATTATTTTTATTATTGTATGATTACTCATATATACATATATATATATATATATCAATTCAAGCACTGTGACGTAACTGTACGCTACTATTGGAGTTTACTAGACAACGACGACAGATATCAAAATTTTGATAAGAGCCCCACCCCCCCTAAAATTCATCGTTCTATACGATATGCACATTTGTTCCCACCTATACCATCCATTGTCACTATAGTTAATACATATTCGTATACACAGTGTAATGTCGGGCAGTTTTTTTTATACTTTTATATTAGTCAACAATAACCACGATTTATCCAAAATAAGTATAAAATAGTAAGTTAGTAATGATTGTATTCAAATATAACAATATATATACTTAGCAGTTAGTTATAAATGTATTCAAATACAATAATCATATGTTATGTTAGCAGTTAGTTATAAATGTATTCAAATACAATATTCATATGTTATGTTAGCAGTTAGTTATAAATGTATTCAAATACAATATTCATATGTTATGTCTACGCATATATTGTACACGCATGAATCACCTATACCACTCTCTCTCGCACATAGTCAAATCCTTAGTTCCTTTCCACGACACCAGACTAGCGCCACTATCGCATGCATCACCTATACCTTTCTCTCTCGCGCAAAGTCAAATCCTTAGTTCCTTTCCGCGCCACCAGACTAGCGCCACTATCGCATGAATCACCTATACCTTTCTCTCTCGCACATAGTCAAATCCTTAGTTCCTTTCCACGACACCAGACTAGCGCCACTATCGCATGCATCACCTATACCTTTCTCTCTCGCACAAAGTCAAATCCTTAGTTCCCTTCTGCACCACCAGACTAGCGCCACCGTCAATTCTCCACGCAACCTTTGCCACCTACTCATATGTCATGTTCTCCTAATCCTTTCCCAATAGATTCATGCGTTTCGCGCCACAATACGTTATATTAATAATAATCTTATGCATTATGAATTGTATAATGCCGCTAATACTTGCTATTATAACATTTATTTAATATTAAGTTACATATACGAATTAATGTCTTTCCACGAACACACTCATGTTTACGAAACTGACTCTCGACTCCGCTAATATTACTATTTAAATATCTTCTCACTCGAATGACTAATGTGTTTGACAATAACATGACTTCACAAAATTGCAATAGTATACACCAAATCACCTAAATAAGTACGTCATCAAAACATTCGCCAAAACAATCAAGAGACGCCGAAGATCTCATCAGTTTGCTGACAACGCCCCACCTCCAACCAATAAGTGGATTCGCAGCCCCATCCGTACACCACCGAAAGGCCGCCCACAACCAATCAAGAACAGCTCCGCCTTCAAGAACGGCGTACCACAAGATGCGCAGCAGTCGTTCCCCTCCATACCACCTCGAGAGAGGACGCGCATTAACAGTCAGTCGAGGAGAGTCGTAGTCAGTCGATCGAGCGGACTCGAATAAGTCGGTCTTCCTACTCTCACATGTATAAGAGATTGTATCTTCGCGTATTTTCAACTACTTTAAATTTTGTACCTCAGTTCGGACAATAATTACTGTGGTTTTAAATTCGTACCTATTTGTCAAAAGCTATTAAACCTGTGAAATATAATTATGCTATTTTAAATAAATTGAGTGTAAAATATAAATCTGTGATCTCGTAATTGACTTTATCCGGACTTACATCCACTATCCCGTGTTTCACAAACTGTTGCGTTCACTCTCGAAATCAATCTTCCCGTCATCGTCGTTTTGGACTTGTTTCGACTCACACATCTTCGTCGTCCTGGATTTGGTTTGGAGGAAGCCGAAATCTTCTCCTGGTGACAGCTGCTGCCCTACCAATTCACCCTATACACCCTTCACAGGAACTGCTAAGACCTGCCTCGCTCTACCACGGTTTTCGTCAGTAAAAGTTAAGTAAAGTTATTTAGTTCATTCTCCTGTTTACAAAATCAAAATCAGTAAAATCATAACTTTAATTTTTTTTAATCTGTAAAATTATCCGGGACACAACATTTTTTGGTGACAGCGGTGGTATACGAAAAAAAAAAAAATAAATAATATACATATATATATACGAACACATACGTATATTTTTGAATATATATATATATCATTTTTTTTTGTAAATGGAAGATTGAATATATTTATCATTCAAGTATAAAACAATTTTTTCGCGATATTTTGCAATATACCAGTGTTAATGGTCGAACGGGAAGTGATAAATTCGAAATATTTAATAAATCGATTCTTAAAATAAAATCTCTTTGCATTCATCATAATGCCAATCACACGAAGCATGACTGATTTAAACACGGGCGAACTCGAATTACTTCGGGAAGAAATGGAACGACGCGCTAACAGACTTAAACAAAGTGAGATTGCACTCGAAAATCAAAAGGCCGAATTAGAAGCGCGTTACCAACAAATGACCGAAGAGTGCGCGAACAAAATTGCCGAGGAAAGACGGCGAAATTTGGAATTACAAGAAAGACTAAACGGTATGCAAACACGTAAAGATAGCGGGATGAATGATAGTCAGAACGAACGTACAAGTAATCCTTTTGAAACCGAACAAAACGACGTACACCGTCCATCCGCCGACCAGAATGACTGCGAATTAATGAAAATGTTTACAGAAATGTTAACAAAAGTAGTAGACCGTCCGCGCGAAAATACCACGTCCGCCATTATTATGCGCGAATTATTAAATAGTATCCCTATGTTTACGGGCAATAACTTAGCTCAGTTTGTGAAAGCATGTCGCAAAGTACAAAATCAATTGACCCCTAACACTCACACGGAAGTCGCGAATTTGATAAAAAATACTAAACTGCACGATTATGCATATACGGCAGTGGAAGATTTTAATTTCGCGACGATTGACGAACTGCTTACGCGATTAAAAAATGTGTTCTCCACAAATGATACGTCGAATCATTATCGCGGTCAGATTGCTACATTGGCAAAAAGGCACAACGAAGACATGCTACAATTCATCGGTAGAGTGAACGAAATTAAAATTAATTTGATCGACGCGATAATGCATGAAGATAGACTCGAGGTGTTGGATCGTCATCAACTAGGAAAGATTGAACACGAAATGCTCGAAGGATTTCGCTATGGCCTTCCGCCATCTTATAGAATAGGACTGTTAAATTATTATGATACGTTAAATGATGCCTTTGATGACGCGTTAAAAATCGAGAAACGAATGGAAATAGACAGACAGAAATACGGACTCTACAATAATTACGACGAACGCCCGCGACAGAACCGTAACAGAGAACCCCCTCCGCGATTCGAAAACCGAGACGAGCGTCATCGAAACTTTGATAACAGACGAACGGAAAATAGACACATTATGCGCACAGAAAACAATTTTGACAACAAACAAAGGAATAGTAATGATCGCTATTGTAATTATTGCAAACGTCCTGGACACGACGAGCGTTATTGTAAAAGTAAAGTTTTTCATAATAATTGTAATTATTGCGGTAAACCCGGTCACTTTGAACGCGAATGCCGACGGAAGAAATACGACACCACGGTATGTAATTACTGTAAACGTAACGGACACGAAGAAAAGGAGTGCCGCGCTAAAATTTACGCGTCGAGAAACGGACACAGGGAGACGGGCAAAACGGGCAATCCCGCACGAAACTCCCTCAATCGCCCGATGAACACACTGAACGTAAAACCGTCCACTTCGCAGCAGTAAATGGTTTATTAGATATTCCTATAATCGTTCTTTCTAGCAAGGATATAATCGGTAATGAAGTAGAAACTATGATCGACACGGGCGCGCAGTTAAATGTCATAAAAGTAGGATATCTGAAAAACAACATAGCAATCAACGCAGATGATCGACCCTTTTTAGCGGGAATATCAAACACGCCATTAGAATCACTCGGATCGGTCACATTAAGAGTAGATAAATTCGAAGCTGACGCGAAATTTATAGTAATGCCAAACAACTTTCCCTTGCGCACCCCTGCACATTTAGGAGCTAGATTTTTCCGCGAAAACCTCGTTACGATAGATTTTGTTAAAGAAACCATTCAATCAAGAAATACACAAATTACATTTGATGAACAAATCGTCATAAACGTGCCCGCTTCTTCCACACGACATATAGTAGCAAAAACTAGAGCAGATATGAAAATAGGATACGTGAAAACAGCGACAATAGCTAAGGGCGTACGGATCGGAGGCGTACGTACTACAAATTTTTACGGTTCGGTCGTAGTGCCAGTTACAAACGACAATAATTATGACGTAATAATACGAATACCGCGAGTTACAATTGTTAACGATGACGATCTCATATGCACAAGTGAAATACAAACGATATCGGAAGATGAAAGTAATCCAGTCAAATGCGGAGCCAGCGATGCCCCATCCTGCGTTTACCTAGCGAACGATAAGACAAAAGAAAAGATGCAAAGTAATCCGGTCGAATGCGACGACGATGTACGTCCATCCCGCGAATGCCCAGTCACCTTCAGTAAAACTCACGACATATCTAAAATAAAGAGTATAAAGGCTCGCGAAATCAGTAAAACTAGGGAAAAGTCATCAACACATGCGGAAAAAACACATACGCATACTGACACTACCAACTCGACACGAACTTTAAACAATGACGAAATAAGCATAGACGATACCCCTACATTCTCTCCGTCCGAATACGAATTCTTACAACAAAATCATCCATCAGTATTCGCAGACGACGATCAAACAGAGACACTAACAATGACCGACTACACTAAATTATTAGCCGATGAACTGTATAACAATAAATACATAAATGAAATCCTCATTGAGGAAGACGCGATTAACGACGACGAGACCCACATAACATACTGGACAAGCGACGGACATATAAACAATGATGCACAAGCAGAACTAATACTCGCGGATCACGAACTTCCCATGATGGGGAACTGTATTTATACATTTAGTTACACATCGAATAACGCGGTAGTAACTCCCACTTTGAACATCACGCGATCTGATAAACTGCGTCAGATTTTACAAACCGAAAAATGCGACTCTGACACTAACATAAGGATTAATAAAATAAGCGAAGAATATAACGATGTTTTCTTACTACCGGGAGACACACTCCATGCTACGAATATGACCGAACATCGTATTGATTTAATAGACGATATACCAGTAGTAGCTAAACAATACCGTTCGCCACAAATTTTAAAAGAAGAAGTTAATGTACAAATCTCGAAGCTGATCGAACAAGGAATAATAGAACCTTCAGATAGCGCGTATTCCAGCCCCTTGTGGATCGTTCCCAAAAAGGATGGTCCACAGGGAGAGAAGAAATGGCGTTTAGTCATCGATTACAGATGTATAAATGAAAAAACAATCAGTAACGCTTATCCTTTACCAAATATTAATGATATTCTCGATAGTCTAGGCGGAAATAAATATTTTTCTTGTCTCGATCTCGCTTCGGGATTTCACCAAATAAATATGCGTAAACAAGATCGTAAATATACCGCTTTTTCTACCCCTTATGGTCACTATCAATTCAAACGAATGCCTTTCGGGCTGAAAAACGCGCCTGCCACCTTCCAGTCTTTAATGGATGCTCTCTTCAAAGGCTTACAAGGTAACTCAATTTTTGTATTTGCTGATGATTGCATCATCTTTGCTAAAACCTTGGAAGAGCACGATAAAAAATTGGAAGTGGTAGTTCAAAGATTACGCGACGCAGGCATGAAGTTACAAGCGGAAAAATGTCGATTTTACCGAACCGAAGTCGTATACCTCGGTCATAGCATATCAGCAAACGGCGTAAAACCTGATCCTAGAAAAATTAATTCTGTTGAAAACTTCCCTTTACCGAAAGAGAAGAAAAATATTAAGCAGTTGCTTGGACTAACGGGATATTATAGAAAATTTATACCTAATTATGCAAAAATCGCCAAACCGCTTACTGATTTGCTAAAAAATGAAAGTATCTTTAATTGGAAAGAAGAACAACAAAAGGCCTTCAAACAATTATCTCAAAAGTTGTGCGAAGCTCCAATTCTCCAACATCCCGATTTTTCACTCGAATTTCATGTCACTACCGACGCATCGCAATATGCGATCGGCGCAGTTCTTAGCCAAAAAAGAAACGGTTCCGATCTCCCTGTAGCATTTTATTCAAGACTCTTAAAAAGCGCTGAAACTCGATATGCTGTAATAGAGAAAGAATTACTCGCGATGCTTGATGCGGCCTTTCAATTTAGACATTGTCTTTTCGGTCGTACATTTACCTTTTATACTGATCATAAGCCTTTAATTTGGTTACACAACATTAAAGAACCAACTTCAAGATTGAAAAGATTTTATTTTAAGCTCAGAGAATTCGAATATAAAATAGTTTATATTCCGGGAAAAACAAACGTCGTAGCCGACGCGTTATCTAGAAACCCGCCAACCCAAGAAATGACTAATGTATTTACATTAACATCTGATACTGACGAAATATTTACTCCGCGAAATCGAACACGGCAATCTGCAAACCTAACCGATAACGAAGAGTTTAACAAAACCATTTCCACACCGACTCATGACCAAGTAATCAAAATCGGTAACGAAGATGACGAACGTTTAGTCAACGTAAACAGCGATATCGATTCAAACGAACCCGCCAACGTAAATGAAACGCAATCAGATAGCGGAGAAAGCTCCAACAATAGTGATATCTTTGATCCTCCGTCAATACCTTATCGACTCGACAAAAGAAATCCAAGACCAGCTCCAAATATCGTCGAATCAAGAGACGGTTTACTCATGGCTAAAGATAACATAGCTTACTTCGTCACATTACAAAATGAACCGCTCGATAAAGGAGCCGATAGTCTTTTAGATTGCCGCAATCTGCCTCCACTCAATAATATCAGTTTAGGTGAGATAAACGTGGCTACGCAAGGAACGAAATACCTCTTTGCGCTACCAGTCAAGGAAGATCTTCACTCACGAACAGAATCAGAGAACGTGCGTGTCACGCTCAATTTACTCAAAGAATTTGTCGTCACGCATAAACTAGGCTCATTCAGAATATCGAAAACAGACTCCATCGACGACATACCATGGATTCTTATACTTAACATTCTACGAGACTTGTTTAAAGAAACTCCAGTCAAAATTATAATTTGTCGACACTTAGTAAAAATACCAGATCCCGGCCTACGAGAACAATTGATCATCGATACTCACACTTCACCAATCAACGGACACAAAGGCGTAGCAAAAACTTATAAGAGAATTCGCCAAGATTTCTTTTGGTCCGGATTGAAAGCACAAGTTCAAGAAGTGGTATCTAAGTGCCGAGTGTGTCAATTGAACAAGCTAGTGCGCAAGAAAGTAAAACAACCACTAGTGATCACTGACACTCCAGGATCGAGTTTCGACAAAATCAGTCTCGACATCGTTGGACCTTTACCTACAACACCTAAAGGTAACACCTACATACTGACAATACAATGTCTACTAACAAAATACATCATAACGGTAGCATTACAAAATGCTATATCTATGGATATTGCTACAGCTTTATTACACAATCTCGTTTTCATATTCGGTTCTCCAAAAATAATTCTTACTGACCAAGGAAAAAATTTTACAAGTAGTTTAATACGTAACGTTTCGAAAATCTGTAAAATTAAAAACATTACTACCACGGCATACAGGCCTCAATCTAATGGCTCAATTGAAAGAATGCATCACGTAATCAAGCAATATCTAAAATGTTATTTAAATAATCAACGATTGTGGGACGAATGGCTATCATGCGCCACTTTTGCGTATAACACGAGCGTACACGAGGGAACTCACTTTACCCCATTCGAACTTATATTCGGTAAGATTGCGCGCGTACCATCTGCTAATATCACAGCCGAAGATCATCTAGAAGGCACTTATTTAGACTACATTACCCAATTGCATGAAAAACTTAGCGAAATACAACAATTAGCCCGCGACAATCTAGTTCGTTCGAAAGAAAAATCGAAAGAATATTATGATCAGAAAGTAAATCCGTGTTTGTTCAAAGTCGGAGATACGGTTCTACTTTTACAAGAACCAAAAACAAATCCGTTTAACCCTGAATATATGGGACCATATAAAATATTAAGAATTTTCGATAATGGCGTTAATATAGAAATAAGTTATAAGAATAATAAAACTCGTATTGTACATGCGAACAAATTGCGTTTAACGCGTCTTAGAAGACAGAGTGAAATTGATCACTCCTCTTCTCATGTTACAGGAACCTCCATCGACGAATAACTGCAGATCACTACGTTCATGATGAATCTCGTCACCGCACTACTCATCATCAACACCGTACTGCTTCACCTATCAAACATCGAGGCACTCGTCGGCTACAACTGCGGCACCTCATCAACACCCAACGTCACGACTGTGTCTCTGTTAAAAATAGGTGAATGCGATTTCAAAGACCTCACACCAACACTAGAATCAAAATATGTACAATTATTACAATATACCGAATATGCGCCAATATTTGTTGAACAATGTAAAGTAAAAGTCGAAAAAACAATACGACATTGCGGGATGAATTCACATAGTAGTTTAGTAAAAGGTGGTGATTCCACCTATATGCAGTATGTATCGAGTGAAGCCTGTAAAGATATACATAAATACGGACAATTTAAATTTGGAGAAATCGTGGTTGAAAAATTAGTAGCAAACGCAACAAATCGCAGAAATATAATTTTATCCGGATACGTAGATTCGGATGGCAATTGCGAAGGCAAGGTTTACATCTCGGACGGACAAATCTATAAGAATGTAGTAGTCACAGCTAAACTCGAGATCACTATACAGTCATTTACGGCTACCGTAAATAAAGATCGAAACGAGCTTACGCTCAGATCTGGCACTAAATGTAAATACACAGAAGGTCGTTGCATTGATCACACGGAAGATTTCACTTTTTGGACTATGTTACATTCACAGGAATGTAACTTTGATCGTTACGTAATTTTATATGAAGGTTTAGTAACAAAAGCTAGTGACAATAATATACAGGCCCCAGAAATTTATTACGCTAACGACACCTTAGGAGTTAAATTTGCTCTCTCCAATGAGGGAGAACATACAATTTGCGGCTATAAAATGATAAAAACCGAACAACCTAATCTATTCTTATTTGAAACTAATCCCGGTAGATCATTCGCTAATAAAAATCCTATTGACCCACACGACGTAAAAATAACTGCATATTTTGATACAAAAATTAATTTCTTATCCCAACATATTAAACGCGAAATAAATTCACTATATCGCGACATTGTGACTCACAGATGCAATTTAGAACGGAAAGTAATACAAAATACATTAACACAGTCAACTCAAAACCCAGACGAATTCGCTTACTCTATAATGAAAACACCAGGATACATGGCAATAATAGCAGGAGAAGTTGCTCACTTGATTCAATGCACGCCGGAAAACGTAAAAATCCGTAAGACCGATCATTGTTACTTAGAATTACCGGTGACATTCCACAATGAAAGTTATTTCTTAACACCCAAATCACATATTCTCACCCAGATGGGAACAGTACGCACATGCAATCCTATATTACCGACAATTTATAACATAGAAAACGTTTGGTATAAATTTGTACCTACATTAACGACCGCAGAAATACCCCACATCATACAACCATTAAACAAACCCACTTGGCAATATACGGACCCAGGTAAACTCGCAAATAGCGGTATATACTCCCAAAAAGATCTCGAAAAATTAAGAGAAACTGTTATGTTCCCCGCAGAAAAGCCAGCTGTATTAAATTCTTTAGCCCAAAGTGCCATGGGAATAGAAAACCCATCAACAAATATTAATCTAGTAAATTTAATAGACGACAATGTATTAGAAAAATTTACTGAGTCAACATCCAATAAGATATGGCAAAAATTCATTATATTCGGATCAGTTAGCGCAGGCGTAATGTCAATAATGTTTATATTAGGCTCCCTCAAATACATAGCCAGCACTATAATTCATGGAATCGCAATATATAATATATACGGATTTAGTATTAGACTTTTAGCCGCATTTTGGAGCGCACTAGCAAACTTAATAATACATATGAGTTCAGGTTCACTTCCAAAAAGCAATAAAAAACAACAAACCGATGTAGAAGCTAATTTCGAAGAAATAAAAAATGAAAATGAAAACAGTAAACCTCAAGTGCCACCACGTTCGCATAATGAGCCTCCGCAATTATATCCATCAATCACGGAAAACTTAGAAAAAACAAGAGCACAATTTTACGTTGCCACAGCACCCGCTCTCGTTAAGAAGCCGCAGGTGCCATTCACACCAGCGACTTCTGACTTAACCGGGGGGGTGTAATGTCGGGCAGTTTTTTTTATACTTTTATATTAGTCAACAATAACCACGATTTATCCAAAATAAGTATAAAATAGTAAGTTAGTAATGATCGTATTCAAATATAACAATATATATACTTAGCAGTTAGTTATAAATGTATTCAAATACAATATTCATACGTTATGTCTACGCATATATTGTACACGCATGAATCACCTATACCTTTCTCTCTCGCACATAGTCAAATCCTTAGTTCCTTTCCACGACACCAGACTAGCGCCACTATCGCATGCATCACCTATACCTTTCTCTCTCGCACAAAGTCAAATCCTTAGTTCCTTTCCGCGCCACCAGACTAGCGCCACTATCTCATGAATCACCTATACCTTTCTCTCTCGCACATAGTCAAATCCTTAGTTCCTTTCCACGACACCAGACTAGCGCCACTATCGCATGCATCACCTATACCTTTCTCTCTCGCACAAAGTCAAATCCTTAGTTCCCTTCTGCACCACCAGACTAGCGCCACCGTCAATTCTCCACGCAACCTCTGCCACCTACTCATATGTCATGTTCTCCTAATCCTTTCCCAATAGATTCATGCGTTTCGCGCCACAATACTTTATATTAATAATAATCTTATGCATTATGAATTGTATAATGCCGCTAATACTTGCTATTATAACATTTATTTAATATTAAGTTACATATACGAATTAATGTCTTTCCACGAACACACTCATGTTTACGAAACTGACTCTCGACTCCGCTAATATTACTATTTAAATATCTTCTCACTCGAATGACTAATGTGTTTGACAAAAACATGACTTCACAAAATTGCAATAGTATACACCAAATCACCTAAATAAGTACGTCATCAAAACATTCGCCAAAACAATCAAGAGACGCCGAAGATCTCATCAGTTTGCTGACAACGCCCCACCTCCAACCAATAAGTGGATTCGCAGCCCCATCCGTACACCAATCAAGAACAGCTCCGCCTTCAAGAACGGCGTACCACAAGATGCGCAGCAGTCGTTCCCCTCCATACCACCTCGAGAGAGGACGCGCATTAACAGTCAGTCGAGGAGAGTCGTAGTCAGTCGATCGAGCGGACTCGAATAAGTCGGTCTTCCTACTCTCACATGTATAAGAGATTGTATCTTCGCGTATTTTCAACTACTTTAAATTTTGTACCTCAATTCGGACAATAATTACTGTTGTTTTAAATTCGTACCTATTTGTCAAAAGCTATCAATCCTGTGAAATATAATTATGCTATTTTAAATAAATTGAGTGTAAAATATAAATCTGTGATCTCGTAATTGACTTTATCCGGACTTACATCCACTATCCCGTATTTCACAAACTGTTGCGTTCACTCTCGAAATCAATCTTCCCGTCATCGTCGTTTTGGACTTGTTTCGACTCACACATCTTCGTCGTCCTGGATTTGGCTTGGTGACAGCTGCTGCCCTACCAATTCACCCTATACACCCTTCACAGGAACTGCTAAGACCTGCCTCGCTCTACCACGGTTTTCGTCAGTAAAAGTTAAGTAAAGTTATTTAGTTCATTCTACTGTTTACAAAATCAAAATCAGTAAAATCATAACTTTAATTTTTTTTTATCTGTAAAATTATCCGGGACACAACAGATCCTATCTTAGTCAGTATTCTAGATTTGGGTTTGGCAAATAATTCTTGTCCTCCACAGTCAACCGGTATGTCGTAGTAGCATTTGTCAGTCTGTCTCACTTTGCATGTAATGGCTTTGCAATGCACAATGTATGCGGCTTCTCCCGCTGGAATGGCTAGATACCCTGGTGCTTTCATGATGTTGAGCGCGAAATCGTTCGGATTGTCGTAGACTGTCGCTAGGGCGTTTTCCATTATCATTTTTTCGAGTTTACACTTGTTGATTACCGTCTCCATGTATAGTGATTTAGTTTCCATCTCAATGTGGCGCCTTATGTTTCCTATTTTGCTGTTAAAATATAACCCTAGGGAAACGTCGGGTACGTTTAGTTTCCGTATGGACGTGAACGATCTGTTTGGCGTCGTTTCGAAAATGTACAATTTCGTTTGGTCGGTTTTGATAAGTCGATACCCGCAAATGTCTATCTCCTCCGTTCTCGCCAAGCCGAATCCTGTCTCTCCGGTAGAATTACTAAAGTACATGGTTAGGGACTTCCCTTCTGGATCGTCGATTTTTATTCCTGGTCCTTCGTAAAGAATAGCGTACTCGTCAAATTTACAAGAAGTTCTGGGTATATAGTTCCAAAATACATATTTTTCGTCAGCATCGATGCAAAATGTTTTAGAGAATCTACACCGGGTTCCTGAAGGCAATAGGATAACGTCCTGTTCTCTGTTCACGGTGCCAGTCACTAAGTCTGCTCGGATTTCCAATTTGGCGGTGACAACCACATAGAGTATTCGTAATTGTTACTCACGTACGTCGTGCCTTTACAGTTTCCTTCGAGGTCGACATTTCCAGCCACAGTAATGGTTCGCCTATTAGTGTTATTTGCTACTAAATTGACTAAGAGAGTCAGTCCGTATTTTAGTTGTCCGTATTTTAATAAATCGTGACATGCTTCCCTTGAAATCGGTAGAATAAACGTCGATTCGCCTCCTTTTACGTCTGAGACATGTGAGTGCATGCCACAATACTTGATGCTCTGTTCGACCTTTACAAGACATTGTTCTGTTTGGGTTGTCATATATTCGGTCCGTTGCAAAAGTTGTAAATATTTCGCTTCGATTTTTGGTTTTAGGTTAGTCATGTCACAGTCGTCCACCTTCGTCAGTGAAATAACTGTTATATTGGGATGAGTTGTTTTGCAGTTGTATGTTGTGATGGCGTTAGAGATGATGCTCAGCTGCAGTGCCATAAGTAGCCTAATAAGAGTCGCCGCAGTATTCATCCTGCACAACGGAAAACTAATGTTATGCATATTATAATAAGTGTATATATTAAGCATATATTCTACTCTTAGAATTAGTAACTACGTTGTCATATCGGAATCGCGCAATTCAGACTCTGTGTCAAGTCTCGTTTTCCTTAATTTATTTGAATGTACTACGCGTGTGCCATTTTTATAAGTAATTTTTACATCGTGATTCGGTAGCAATTCTAAAATTTTATGAGGTCCAGAGTGTTGGGGCGAGAATTTATCTTTCCTTGGCTCCACTAGGTGCATTACCCTGTCACCCACCTTAAAGTTACATGGGTTCAAGCGTTTATCATAGTATCCTTTTGAACGAATCTTTGCATTACGTAAATTCTCCGCCGCAACCTTCTGGATGTCATTAAGTTTTGATCTTAAATCAACTATATATTCATTATAAGTTCCGATCGTCTGGTCGGTTACAATTGGTTTGTCAGATGGTACACGCGCGATTTTACCGTAAACGCATTCGAATGGGGTGAGCTTCGTAGCTTCGTGCACACTAGTATTATATGAAAAAGCAGCGCATTCACACCACTCATCCCATTCCCTTACGTTGGTTATGTAGTTCTTTAACCATTCCGCAAGCGAATGGTGCTACCGCTCGATCGAGCCGTTCGCTTGCGGATAGAACGCTGTTGTGGTTATTGTTTTAATTTTACATAATTTGGCTATGTTCTTCATTAGTGCCGAAGTAAAATTCGCGGCCTGATCTGTCAAAATTACTCTTGGCGAACCATGTACAAATATAAACCTTTTCAATACCGCTTCGGCGATATCCCTGGAAGTGGCATTCCTTAATGGGGCGAGTATACAAAATTTCGTTAATAAATCCTGCATGGTGAGGATGTAGATATTGTCTTTCTTGGTTCCGGGCAACGGTCCGACGAGGTCCATGGCTAATTTCTCGAACGCTTCACCCGGAGTGTCAGTTAAGACCATTGGCTGTCTGACTTTCCTTCTAACCAGCTTGTTTGTTTCACAGATTCTACATTTACTTATTAATTTTTTAATATCTTCTTTCATATTAGGCCAATAGTAATTTTGACGGATCCGGTTATAAGTCTTCGTGATACCTTTATGACCGTTCGTGGGAGCACCGTGAATATCTGTTATTATTGAATCCCTTAATTCCGGGTCCGGTATTTGGGTTTTATTATTGCAAATTATTAATTTTGTAGTATCTTCCGAAAAGTTATTCTTTAAAACGTTCACGATGTCTGTCCACGAAAGATCATCGATATTCGAAGTTTTCGATAATCGAACGGATTTCAAATTCATTGATAGGCATACATCACGAACCGACGCGATTGCTTCTTCAAAAATGTCATAATCAACCCGAATGTGTAAATTTTCTTTGATAGGAGCGGCTATCAACACCTTACCGTTTCGTTCCGTGGTTTTTGCCCTACCTAGCGTCAAGTGATCGTTTACCGGTAACTCATCTCGATCTGATAATTGTTTGGCTCCAGTACAAAGAGGTTGGTTTTTCTGTGTGACGAAGTAGATGATATTGTCACGATTTAAAAGAAATGAATCTCGCGTTCTATAATGTTCCTACAAATATATGGTCGGTTTTGTTCTCGCGCATTTACGTCATATTCGACTGCAGGGGGATCTATGATGTCTGTCGTTTCGTTTTGTGTATTCGTTGTGTCGGATGAATCTGAATGACTTTGAGTCGAGTCTCCAGTAGTCGAGTTGTCAGTGTTTGTATCTCCCGTATCGCAATTTTTACTAAGCCGTTCTTCTAATGTCGTAATTTCGTCGACCGTTGGTTGTTCATGGTCTATAACAGTAGTTAGGGGGTTTTGTTCGTCTGCGTGATCAGTTTGTTGGGGCGTAGGAATAGTCTTCTGTTTCGAAGATGTTGCTTTGGAATATATCTCCATTGATGAAGACGAACTCGTACATAGTCGCGTTTCTCTGTGTGGCATGTCGGGTGTGTTATTGTGCGCATCTTCACATTTCTTTTCAATATTATTCACCTGGTCTAACTCTGGAGGATTCCGGGAAAGTGCATCTGCTACGTAATTGGTCTTTCCTGGTTGGTAAATTACCTCAAACTGAAATTTTTCCGTTAATTTAAAATACCAATTTTTGAGACGAGAGGAGGAATCTTTTATACGATGCAGCCAGACGAGTGGTTTGTGATCGGTGAAAAACATAAATTTCCTACCGATTAGAAAGTATTCCAATTGGTTTGCACAGTACAGCATTGCGAATAGTTCTTTTTCGATCGTGCTGTATCTTGTTTCCGTATTCGTGAGAGATTTGCTGGCGTAGGCGATCGGGAGGTCAGCTGATTCCCTTTTTTGTGATAAAACTCCCCCGATCGCATAGTTCGATGCGCCTGTAGTTACATAGAAATTTTTATTAAAATCCGGGTATTGAAGTATGGGTGCTTCTACTAATTTTAGTTTTAAAGTTTCGAATGCTTCAGACTGTTCGTTACCCCATACAAATTTACGATCCTTCTTCAGCAAATTAGTTAAAGGTTTGGCTAGTTTGGACATGTTGGGAATGAAGTTCCTATAATATCCGCAAATTCCCAAGAATTGGCGTATGTTCTTCTGTGTTTTTGGTATCGGGTAGTTGACAATTGCTTTTATATTTTCCGGATTTGGTTCCAATCCTCTAGCGCTTACGGAATATCCCAAGAAAATGACGTTGTCCTTATAAAATTGACACTTGTTTGGATTCAATTTTAAATTGGCCTCCTTTAGTTTACTAGACAATTCCACAAAGACTTGATCTAGTTCATCGAGCGTCTCAGCGAATAGGATTATGTCGTCAATGTAGCCGAGCATACCTTTGACTCTTGTTCTACCTTCCATGGTGAGTGGCTTCTGGCCCACACCTTTGTTGGTAAGCTCCTGGAATGTACTCGGAGCAGTGGAGATTCCGAAAGGCATTCGCTTAAAATGATAGTGCCCAAAAGGAGTAGAGAAGACCGTTTTTTCGCGATATTCAGGTCGAATTTCTATTTGATGGAATCCGCTATACATGTCGGCAACGATGAAGTATTTTGCGCCACCTAACTGTTCAACTAAGTGTGTGATGTTTGGAATCGGGAAGGGATAAGGTCGCGTCTTCTCGTTCAGTTTTCTAAAGTCGACTACAACCCTCCACTGCGAGTTTCCCTGGTTATCGTCACGTTTTTTGACAACCCACAATGGATTATTGTACGGCGAATCACTGCGTTCTATAATACCGGTGTCTAATAATTTAATGTAACGTACTGGTCAATCCTTCGGACTTTACGCAGTTCGTAAGTTTGAGATGGGATTAGATGTCTCGTGGCTCGGAGGGACTAAATCGTTTTTCCCGTACTCTCGATGATTGATAGGCGTGGTGACCCTCCGTTGAGCTTAATGAGGCAGCGTGTGGCAAAGCTTTATTTATGTGAATTTACAGGATGGCAGAAGTGCCAAAACCCTCGTGTAAAATGCAGTTTGTTTCTCTCGTAATTGGAAAGCCTGGTCCTCCTCGATGATCCGACGTATATTTACTTTCCGTGCTTTTAAATTATATACTTTACCTCGACGTTATACTTTTATTAATACTTAGTTCCTTCTATGTATATAAGGAAAGATTAGTAAAGAAATAAATAACTCGATAATCAACTTTAACCTGATAAAGTGGTACGATTATTTATTTATTTTTAGTGTACACTCTTCGCGTTATGTCGCGGGTGCTCGTGCACGTACGAATATAAATCAGTATAATTAAGCGATATTAACAATGAAATATTGACTGGAACGGTAATTAAAACGCGTCCGCTTATTATCGGTATAAATTAAAATATACTTTGTATCTTAATAGAAGAAGACTGTTCGAAGATTATCGGAGTGGTGCGATTGCACGTCCGTTTGGTATCAAGGCAGTCTGAGCACTGGCGGGAGTCGACGAGCACACTGCGCTCGTGAGTAACGTTTGTGGCGGGGATAGTTCAGTCTGATTGGTCGCGCGTGACGATACATAGAAGGTTCTAGAAGCGTTGGTCTCTTTTTATTGGTCCGTTGTTGTCAAGCGCGAAAACGCTGACTTAAACTTCACGCGGAAATATCGCAACTGGCGACGATATCTAACACCGGATTTTATAAGGATACGTGATATTTATTCCGTTGGCTTCTACGTCGTATAATTACTCTATATGCTTCTAGAATGTTCTATGTTCGTTGGTTTTACAATATTCGTTAATATATTATTGATTATCGGGAGGGGAAAAGGATCTTTATTACAAAAGTCTGTTGTATATGAAATTTCGAGACGATCGCTTAAGTTGAATTTCGAAATAGAGACGTTTTTTGTGTTTCGCAGTGCTGTTTACTGATGTTTCCTGTGGTTAGAAATATTCCTTTCTTATTTATAATAATTTTAAATGGTACATTACATTCATTTATAATAAGCATGCGTATATTAGTATAAAAAGTATGTATATAAGTAACGCTGGTTTTTCTTGCGATTGGTGCAATACGTGTTATTCAATAATATTCATATAGTTCTTGTCCCTTTATATGTTTAAACAAAATTATAAATAAACAATTGCGTTGTAAGAGTCTTCAGATGGTACCAGTCGACGCTATTCATGATCGAGAAGTTGTTTCGGGAAGATTTGCCGTATGTCGGTAAGACAGTTTCACTCCTTATCGATGGTGGGTAATATACTACCGACTGTCGCATGTTGATGGTCGTCGGCAGCTTATGGTCTCCCTCTGGTAACATTTACGGGCAGCCGCCTCGTTTAGTTACGTATCACTCGATCAACGTTGATAGAACTCTCATCTGCCAGAAATGGTCGATGTATCGACTATTATTCGTGTTGGGACGTTTTCGTAGCAGGGCCAACCTCATTTGCGGATGTGCGTGGCTCGTCTCCGTAGTGGGCGATCTAGAATTTTGATCATTTATCCAACCACCGCGAGGGTGAACATACATTAGTATACTGTATATATGAAGAAAAATATATAGCCCAGTAAAAGAATTTGACATCTCAGATATTTACATGAAATTTTATTTATTTAAAGAGTATTACTAAGGTTTCCAATCACACTTTCAAAAACTATGTCTAATAAAAAATTATTAATTTTTACTCCCATCTTTTTTCTACTTATTTTTCTTTTTATTAATTAGACATTTTATATATTTTGCTTAAACTTCATAAGTTGTTTCTGCTATTGAAAGTACTGAAATGAAAGCGGAATAATCGACAAGTATTTTTTACCATACCATCAATTTGTGTTTTTGTTAAACTTATACATAGTTGCTTAAAATTTCTTACAAATTTCTGCAATTGAAAGAACTGAAATCAAAATGGAATCGACAAGTATTGTGTACCATATCAACACAAACTTTTAAATTATTTATTATTATTTTAGGTATTCACTTTAAATAACAAGTTTATTCGTTATTTATGTCTGTAGAAAGTACTTTGATAAAACACCTTCGACGAAGGTGTCAAACTTCGCAAGTATGGTTTCCAATCACACTTTCAAAAAGGATGTCTGATAAAAAATTATTAATTTTTACTCCCATCTTTTTTCTACTTATTTTTCTTTTTTATTATTAGACATTTTATATATTTTGCTTAAATAAACTTCATAAGTAGTTTCTGCTATTGAAAGTACTGAAATCAAAGCGGAATAATCGACAAGTATTTTTTACCATACCATAAATTGTATTTTAATTAAACATTTATATATTGTTTCTTAAACTCCATAAAAAGTTTCTGCAATAGAAAGTACTGAAATCAAAGTACAATCAACAAGTATTTATTTTTAAAAATACAAATATCTTTTAAATTGATAACAAACATTTTTTCAAAAAAGTATCATACAAGTTTACATTTCAATACTAGTTCTGTCATGTCCTACAAGCAATATATAAATAATTTTTTAATAATTTTATTAATTTCTGCAAAACTGATAAAAAATAAATTTCTCACTTTTTTATTCTCTTTAAATACACAATGTATAACCTTCCCGTGTCTTGCAGCAATAGATAAACAGTTTTATATAATAATAATAATATTCATTTGTGCAAAATTAATTTCTGCAAAACTAATAAAAAAGTAATTTCTCTCTTTTTTATTCTCTTTAAATAAAATAATACTTGCACCACCGTTGGTTAAGTGTTTCAGAAGTTTTTTATGATTTATACTAATATCCTCTTGTATACTTTACTTCGCCAAGAAATCGTATGACTTTCGTCGCTGATTAGCACCGAATCGGGAGGCACATAAAGAACGACGTTAAAAAATAAAAAAAAAATTCTCTTGCATACTGAAAATAGTTTTAAAAAAGTTGAAATAAAGCAATCTAATGTTTAAAACGTAATATTTCTAATTCGGAATTGAACGTATCTATTCTTTTTCTAATCATAAATAGTTGTCAAGTGCTGGTACTTTGTTTAACTGCAGAAGTCAAATAAAAATTATTCGCTGTTACGATATATACAGGTCTCATGAGTTAACATCAAGTCTTATACTTAATCTTACCTTAAAATATT
Organism: Theocolax elegans; assembly: GCA_026168455.1. Classification (NCBI taxonomy): domain Eukaryota; kingdom Metazoa; phylum Arthropoda; class Insecta; order Hymenoptera; family Cerocephalidae; genus Theocolax; species Theocolax elegans. The sequence goes on from CM047431.1 coordinate 1,512,397, forward strand.
TATAAACCCTTGATGTAAACATGCATAAGCAGTGTGTTATGCAGTTCGAATTAGATTTACTATACAAGAGTAAGATGGCAATTCAAGGAGTGGTGCAAGTATTATTTTATTTAAAGAGAATAAAAAAGAGAGAAATTACTTTTTTATTAGTTTTGCAGAAATTAATTTTGCACAAATGAATATTATTATTATTATATAAAATTGTTTATCTATTTCTGCAAGACACTGGAAGGTTATACATTGTGTATTTAAAGAGAATAAAAAAGTGAGAAATTTATTTTTTATCAGTTTTGCAGAAATTAATAAAATTATTAAAAAATTATTTATATATTGCTTGTAGGACATGACAGAACTAGTATTGAAATGTAAACTTGTAAGATATTTTTTTGAAAAAATGTTTGTTATCAATTTAAAAGATATTTGTATTTTTAAAAATAAATACTTGTTGATTGTACTTTGATTTCAGTACTTTCTATTGCAGAAACTTTTTATGGAGTTTAAGAAACAATATATAAATGTTTAATTAAAATACAATTTATGGTATGGTAAAAAATACTTGTCGATTATTCCGCTTTGATTTCAGTACTTTCAATAGCAGAAACTACTTATGAAGTTTATTTAAGCAAAATATATAAAATGTCTAATAATAAAAAAGAAAAATAAGTAGAAAAAAGATGGGAGTAAAAATTAATAATTTTTTATCAGACATCCTTTTTGAAAGTGTGATTGGAAACCATACTTGCGAAGTTTGACACCTTCGTCGAAGGTGTTTTATCAAAGTACTTTCTACAGACATAAATAACGATAAACTTGTTATTTAAAGTGAATACCTAAAATAATAATAAATAATTTAAAAGTTTGTGTTGATATGGTACACAATACTTGTCGATTCCATTTTGATTACAGTTCTTTCAATTGCAGAAATTTGTAAGAAATTTTAAGCAACTATGTATAAGTGTTTAACAAAAACACAAATTGATGGTATGGTAAAAAATACTTGTCGATTATTCCGCTTTCATTTCAGTACTTTCAATAGCAGAAACAACTTATGAAGTTTAAGCAAAATATATAAAATGTCTAATTAATAAAAAGAAAAATAAGTAGAAAAAAGATGGGAGTAAAAATTAATAATTTTTTATTAGACATAGTTTTTGAAAGTGTGATTGGAAACCTTAGTAATACTCTTTAAATAAATAAAATTTCATGTAAATATCTGAGATGTCAAATTCTTTTACTGGGCTATATATTTTTCGATATCCTTTTCGTCTCCTATAAGTATATATATATGTCTACTCGAAAAAGTTGAGACAGAGCTATAGGGGAAAACGAACGAGTGAGTGAGACATGCGTGATCTAGTTATTTTTTCATTATTTTATCTTAAACGGGCATCTTTTATCTTATTACACGGTCGTCAATCATCTAATTTGCCGAGAATCGTGCGCGTAGCAGAACCTGTCAGTGACAATTATTGGTTATGTTTAATGTTGATAATTTAAAAGTTTGTCAAATTCTTGGTTTTGGACTACAGTTTTCACAGGTACAGTATAATAATTATTTAAATTTTTTATTTTTACTACATTTGTAAATATCAAGATTTGAATAAAAATAGTAAAAATAATTTAGGAAATGTTTATTAATTATTTGAATAAATTAAATTTTAGAGAAGTTAAAAATAATATAATTATTTGTTAATAAAATTATTTATTTAACAATTTAGATTCTGGAGCCTAGTCATCAAACGTATCAAGCAATATTGAAACAACAAATCACTTCCGCAAAAATGTTTAGGAAAATGCCTGAAACTTTACCAATACAGAAACACATTCATTTAATTACTAGCAGTATGGTACATTTAGTACATCAAATGCAGTATCACTTTTTATTCGACGTAGGTAAATAATTTAATGTAAAAAAAAGAAGCAGTTATTTGTAACTACAATAATTTTTATTTACAGGTGACTGAATGTTCCTGGGATGTATTTTTGCTAAGCATCTGAGACAAGCATTGTCACTCGACGACATTATATCTTCACACACTAACTTTCTGACAATCTGTTAAAAGAGGAACACTTGTCGATGAACAATCTCAAGTAATTAAGAACAAGACATAGCAGTTGATGCAGATGGGACTTGTATGGCTGCTGTTAACAACAGAGATCATTGTTTTATATGGACACTTACCGGTGGTATCGGTGAAGAACCTACAAAATTAAATCCTAGGCATAAGTTAAATGCACATAGAGCATATGCACTTAGATGTAAGTTTAGTCCTGATAGTACACTTCTTGTTACTATTTCAGCAGATAAGACTGCCAAAGTTTGGAAAACAACAGACTTTTCCGAGGTACAAGTTCTACAGCACGAAGCTAAATGATGGGTTTGGGATGTAGCTTTCATTGCTGATTCGCAATACATTTTTACTGCTTCGTTGGATGGTGTTGCAAGATTATGGAATATAGCAACAGGAACTGTGAAGAGAGAATATCAAGGACACCAAAAAGTAGTTTCTGCTCTTGCCTTCAGAGATGAAATGCTTCCAACAAGTTAAAAACAATAGACTGTGCATTATTAGTTCATTGAAGAATGTTGATGAACAATTTTAGTATAATATATTTGTTAAGAAAGTGTAGACATTAAAAAATATAATTTATTATTTCTAATAAGAAACATTTTGTAAATAAATATCCTTATTTCCTTTCTTAGAAGTTAATAAATAATTGTTTATTCAATTATTTTGGATGATTTTGGATGAAAAATATTACAATGTTATTATGAATAAAATTATAAAAAAATGTAAATAAAAACATAACATCAATGAAGGTAGAATATAATTTTAACATTTTGAAAAAAAAGTTTTTATTATTTTATTATATACAACAGTTACATGGTCAAACGAAATGAATTATTAATAAAATTCCTATTAATGTAATTGTCCTGAATGAAATAAAAATTAATTTAAATTAATTGGATATAGAAATTTTAATTGTAAATATCAAAAATCAATCGTATAAAAATATATACTTGATAATTATAAAAAATGTATAAATTATTGATCATTATTGATCAATTAAACACATTATTTTTGTGCACTGTGCAACAATAATGGCTAAATATATTTTAATTATTAATTATAATATTTTTGTATATTGTACAAAAATAATGTGTTTAATTATTGGATGCACATTCCACCATATACTTAATATATTGGTGTTTTGCAACCATAATTAAATAATATTAACAATTTTAAATTTTTACAATTTTTTTAATTACGAGAATGTCTTTGGTTTCTGGTACTACTACTACTGCTGCTATTATGATTATTGGTATTTACAGATTCTCTTCTACTTATTTCACTGATGTCCAAATTATCATTTGTAGTTGGTTGAAATAATTTATTAGTTTGCACATGAAGTGGTGTACTTGTTGTGATAGGTTGCTTGATTCTTTTGTTAATTATAATATGTGGTCTTTTAATGGTATTTATGTTTGTTATTGATTTCCTTTTCATGTCAATAGTCTTATTTAAATTAACTAGCTTGCTAGCTAATTGCTGTTTTTACGGTTTACCTTTTGAATTAACTTTATTAATTTCATCTGTTTTATCCATTTCACTATTTGATTCTCCTTTGGATGTGTTGACTTGCTTTAATTGTTCTGCTCTTTTTTTATTCACATGAATAGCAGCGCTTATTGCACTATTATCACCAGTAACATTTTTTTCATTCGCATTCTTCTCTAATGTAAAGTTTAGTTTTGTTTGTCTCATTGTATCTTAAAGTTTTTTTTTCTTTTTCTTGTTAGTTTTCTGTGTTTTTTTAACATTCATATTTGTTTGAAAATTTCCTTGACTATACTGTTCAGTAGAGCCATCATTTTTACCTTGTGACTTTTTGTTAGTTTGTAATTTATTAACAGTTGCTTTAATTTTAGTATATGAAGGTTTCTTCATCACTGCTTGTTTTGTTTGTTTCTTTTTCGGAGTGCTCATCTGGCTAATATCATCATCTGAGCTTTCAAAATCTGATAAATCCTAAAAGAGAAGTAAATGAATAATTTTTTTCAGTTTTAAAGTCTTAATTAAAAATACTTACACTTAAATTTAATATTGTATCATATTTTTCCAACTTCCATTCCATAGGTGCATTATCTTGTTCAATTATTTGAATAAATGCTTCTTTTAGTGTTAAAGTTTTAAAACATTCGAAAAAAGATTCTAAATGCTGCTTCATGTTAGTATTGTCAATATCATCAAAGCTGTTTAAGTCAAATTTTACTTCAATAGCATTTTCTTTTGTTAAGTCATAAAATACATAAACAATTATGTTAAAGTAGATATTAGTTTCAAAATCTTTGCATTTCAGAAATGTTATAAAACAATAGTATAAAGAATAATGCACATCCACAGAACAATTACAAACATCTTCCAAATAAGATTTCAAATCATCATATTGCTTTTTCGTGTGTGATACGTGTCTAAGTGTAACTTAAGATTTCTTACAAATATTGGAGTATTTACAAACAATATTATCCAAAGGTGTTTCTTTAACTACTTGATGCAAATCTATGGCCAATGGAATATCCAAAACTCCAAATGTTCCCTTATTATTTTCATTAAAAATTTGAACAGTATGTTTTTATATGTTCGTCATCATCATATATTGCAAACTGAAATATACATTCATCCTTATTAAACTTAATGCAATGAAGTCCATTATCACGTTTCCTAACATCTGAGTTTTGTTCGCTAGTTTTTATTTGTTCCATTTGTTCATTGTAATTAAGTTCCATTTCATTAAATATTCTATCTCTCTTCGGACTTTTTCCTTTTTATCGTTTATTTACTTATCTTATTAGTGAGATGCTATTTTTCTTTACACAGAAATACTTGTTTTATCTGTAACACTTTTTGCACGCTGTAATATACACGCGGGTTGACGTTTGACTTGATTATCACTCACTTCACTCTATCTCTCTTTCTCTCCCGTGTAACTAAATGTGATCCCCTGCACCTATGTGTTACGTGATATTTTTGAAGAAACAGGGATGTCATATTATATATATATATATATATATATATATATATATATATCCAAAGGCCCCCTGACTAATTTTAGAATTTGAATATTTTTAAAATAACAGTTAAATTTAAGGGTTAAATTAGCTGTCTATCGCACCTTTTGATATAATATAATATATATATATACGTGACAACAGTATTGAAAAAGAGTAGCAGCAGCTCCCTCTCAAGGAATTTTTCAGAGTCTGACTGGCGGTTTTTACCTCTGTCCGCACTCTCTCACGGGCTGGAAAGCAAATAGACATATATATATGAGGGAGACGAAAAAAGGGAAGAGGAAAAAATTTCGTAAAGGAAATCAACAAGCAATTTCTTTGTCATGATTTTTCTTCAATATCCGTCAATGAATTTACATAGAATTGAATGTAAAATGAAGATAAATAAATAGAGAATACGAGGTTTGATCTATTACATATTGAATATAATGTAATAGTAAAAAAAAAGACATCAAAAATCTGAGGGGTTAAATTAGCTGTCTATAATGGCTCTCGCGCTATACTTGCGTCAGGCGCTATCGCGCCTTTTGATATATATTAACTATAGTGACAATGGATGGTATAGGTGGGAACAGATGCGCATATCGTATAGAACGATGAATTTTAGGGGGGGGGGGGGGCTCTTATCAAAATTTTGATATCTGTCGTCGTTGTCTAGTAAACTCCAATAGTAGCGTACAGTTACGTCACAGTGCTTGAATTGATATATATATGTGTATACATGAGTAATCATACAATAATAAAAATAATAATAAATATCGGTTTAGGCGGTATATTCCATGGTCGTTATTGAGAATAGAAGTGCTCGACATGTCGATGTTTGGTGTGTGGACCCAAGTCACTCCCACTCCTACAGCATTCGAGATATGCATCTGAGACCGATTTCATATTAGTCGCTTAAGATCTACATACTGCCATCTATTCGCCTACGCAGATAAAAGTGTTTAACATTTATTGAAATAATATTGTACTTAAAATAACAATAGTATGTGATTAACAATTAAGTTAGATCGTTTATATTTCTTAATTATACAATAAGAACAACATAGTAAGGTCGCAAATTCTGCGAGCTGAGCCTCATATCGTAACATAGACATCATAGATCCCCCTGTAGTCGAATATGACGTAAATGCGCGAGAACAAAACCGACCATATATTTGTAGGAACATTATAGAAACGCGAGATTCATTTCTTTTAAATCGTGACAATATCATCTATTTCGTCACACAGAAAAACCAACCTCTTTGTACTGGAGCCAAACAACTATCAGATCGAGATGAGTTACCGGTAAACGATCACTTGACGCTAGGTAGGGCAAAAACCACGGAACGAAACGGTAAGGTGTTGATAGCCGCTCCTATCAAAGAAAATTTACACATTCGGGTTGATTATGACATTTTTGAAGAAGCAATCGCGTCGGTTCGTGATGTATGCCTATCAATGAATTTGAAATCCGTTCGATTATCGAAAACTTCGAATATCGATGATCTTTCGTGGACAGACATCGTGAACGTTTTAAAGAATAACTTTTCGGACGATACTACAAATTAATAATTGCAATAATAAAACCCAAAATACCGGACCCGGAATTAAGGGATTCAATAATAACAGATATTCACGGTGCTCCCACGAACGGTCATAAGGGTATCACGAAGACTTATAACCGGATCCGTCAAAATTACTATTGGCCTAATATGAAAGAAGATATTAAAAATTAATAAGTAAATGTAAATCTGTGAAACAAACAAGCTGGTTAGAAGGAAAGTTCAGACAGCCAATGGTCTTAACTGACACTCCCGGGTGAAGCGTTCGAGAAATTAGCCATGCACCTCGTCGGACCGTTGCCCGGAACCAAGAAAGACAATATTTACATCCTCACCATGCAGGATTTATTAACGAAATTTGTATACTCGCCCCATTAAGGAATGCCACTTCCAGGGATATCGCCGATGCGCTACTGAAAAGGTTTTAATATTTGTACATGGTTCGCCAAGGGTATTTGACAGATCAGGCCGCGAATTTTACTCGGCACTAATGAAGACATAGCAAATTATGTAAAATTAAAAAAAAAACCAACAG